>OMKY01207427.1:0-14433 GCA_900302395.1 Bregmaceros cantori
GTATGTAGTATGTATATATATATATATATATATATATATATATATATATATATATATATAATTTATATATATTATTTTATATTTTTTTTTTTTTATTTTTTTTTTTTAATATTTTTTATTTGTTTACACAATAGAGAGCGAGAGAGATAACAAACATGAGTACACCCCTCACATTTCTGCATTTTATTGCTACAATGTGAAGTTGTTAGTCGTTTGTGTACTGTTTGTATGACAGTGAACATTTACTGTCTAAACAGCTGACAACAAAAGTGACGGGGTGCACTCAACTTTGTCCCATACTGTACATTAATGTATTTCATAATATACACAATATCAGGGGTGCCCACACATTTTCGCCCCAACATCCACTTTTAATACGAATAAAACAATTTTACGCAATTCAATGTTAATACAGATGTGTATTAACATGTAATGCAGATCATGTTCTATATTTCATACACATTTAGCTGTGTATGAAGGAGTACAATCTAAATATATATTACCATCTAGCACAGTTTAGAGCTTCAGAGATGATGGGAATGAGCGGGCTTGAGGAGGGGGGAGTATGAGGGGTGCGTTCAATAGGTGAGAATATCCACCCCACCCCCCCCAAAACACACACACTCCACTTAGCCCCACCCAGCCTTGGCATACATATATAGCCAGGTGCTCTGAGACAGAGCCACTCGCTGACGCAATCATGAGGGTCAACCTGTCTTGCATGTTCTCCTGCTCAGGAGACAAGCGGCGGCTGCCCCGCACGCCATCCACGGCCACCGTGTCTTCTGCTGAAGACCTTGAAGACAAGGATGCACCAGCTGACTGCGGTAGGGGACGCTCACACATGCCGGGATTGGCTCATGAATTGTTTAGACTTCAAGATGGCTGATTTCAAGATAGCTGAATTATTGTTTGATCCATAACTTTTGACCTGATGGATGGATGTTGCTTTGTTTTCAGGGATATACCTTTAGTGGTACTAGTTGGCTAGCTATCTTGTGGTAGGTAGTGCTGCTTTGCATCATTGTAGTAACCTGCTGCTTGTGTTCCCCAGTAGGAGTGAACCATCTGGTGTGCAGCTCCCCAGGACCCTTCAGGAACACTCAGATGTCGAAGGCGGCTCAGACGCACCGCCTTAGGAAGCTCCGAGCGCCTTCCAAGTGCAGAGAGTGTGACAGTCTGGTGGTGTTTCACGGAGCAGAGTGTGAAGAGGTGAGGAATGGAGTCCACCTTGAGCTTACCAACAGACTTGGCTGTGGTCGGCGCATCCACATTGGTTTATTTTACAAGTAGATGAATGAACTTGTTACTTCTCCTTTATTTGAGCTGCTGTTGAGTGCCAACCCACCTTGCCTTATGCCTATAGTCACTTTATTGTTAATGAAATAATTAATAAATAAATAAATAAAATATAATACATTTTAAACTTCACTTCACATGAATAATGAATTTAAAAAGTCATTGATATTTTTGAACAGAATCAAGTTTATTGCCATTAATTATACAGGTTCTCAGGCTAGAATTTTTTTTCGATTAACGGTGCCAGATAGTGGTGTGAGAAAAATATGTAAAGGAGCAAAAAAAAAAATGAACAAAATATAAACTGCAATAATGTCAACAATCTTCTAATCTTTTTTAGTACAGGGTTAGGGGACACAGGAAAATATACTTGGGTCTATATAGGGCAGTCTACATTATAACAGGAAAAAAGCTAGAATGAAAGTAACTTAGTTAGAGTTACTGACATGGCGATGTGTGTTCCAGTGTTACTTGGCGTGCCATAAGAAGTGTCTGGAGACGCTCGCCATCCAGTGCGGCCACAGGAAGCTGCAGGGACGTCTGCACCTGTTTGGAGTGGACTTCCTGTTGGCCTCCAGAGACAGCCCGGGCGGCGTGCCCTTCATCGTGAGGAAGTGCACCGCAGAGATAGAGGCCCGCGCCCTCAAGGTCAAGGTGAGCGTTCAAGGTCACACGGTGTGAGATAGAGGCTGTCACGGTCGCTGTGTTGGATTACACTCACGGTCATAGTATGTTCGAAGAGAGGTTTTAAACTCCTTGGAAGTCTTACACAATATCTAACATTATCTTTATATATATATATATTTTTTTTTTTTTTTTTTTTTTTCTCTTTCTGTTGGACTTTCAAGTAATAACTCAAATTACGTATTGATCAAATAGGAAATGATGACAAATATTGATATAATTTACAATTTATATTTATTGTACTGTTAGGTTTTTGCAGTTAGGGATGTTTGTGTTATTTAATATTTAAATATATATTAAGAGTGTGGTAACCTTTTTTTATTACAAATAGCGGTCTACTCACACAATGCGTTTAGCTAAGTTCAGGCACATTGTGCATTTGTTTTGTAAATGATTATAATTGTTGCCAATATTCCACACAAATCATATTTATTTGTCTGCTTTCATGGCCTCATCCTGCACTGCTGGAATGTCTCTTGTGGCCCATTCATATGCACAGTGGACAAACTCCTCTGCTTTAGGTGACAACATTATGCAGAGGGCTGAATACATTGACTGGCAGACAGGCCCATTCCACTCACCCCATGTATATGCATAGATCGATGAATCAGAATAGGGACCATTGAAAATGTTTGCTGTTGGTCTGTTGGAATACCCAACCAAGGAACAAAAACATGCAATTAGCCAATGTTTTTGTTTGTATTCTGTTTCTGTTTTCAGTTTCAGTTGTTTTCATTTTCAGTGGGTTTTTTAATTGACTTTGGATAATTTAATTTACTATTGGTTAATTGGCGGATATTTTAGATTCAATTTACTTAGTTTATTTTTCCATTATTTTTCCATCCTGTGCACATGGCATGTGAAGACTTTGGTTGTGTCCTATACATTTGCATCTTAGCATTTTATTTTGGTTTAGTTAACCGTAATAACCATGACTCTGACATTACTGAGCTATCAGTATCGGGTTAAAAGATGTGGTCGGTCGGCCCACCAAATATTTGGTGCAAATTATATCCATCCATAAAGGCTCACGTTTCTAACTTCTTCTAAAAATATATATTTTCACATCTTTGACAATACACATGTTTTTGTGGACGTTCTTGGTATTCAAAGAGCTGATCATGGTACTCTTGGTGTTCCAGGGTATCTACCGCGTGAACGGTGCCAAGTCGCGCGTCGAGAAGCTGTGCCAGGCGTTCGAGAATGGCCAGGAGTTGGTGGAGCTTTCGGACATCTATCCCCATGATGTCAGCAACGTGTTGAAGCTCTACTTGAGACAGGTACCTCCATCCATCAGACATGTACTGTGTGTTCCGGTAAAATCATTATTATTGTTTCATTTAGAAAGAGTTTGTTATATACACAATACAACTCTGCATTTATAGTAATTGTATGGAATATTAGAGAAAAGGATTCAAATTGACAAGCTTCCCGGCTCTACCAACTGAGCTACAGCCGCCCCTTAAAAGTTACCATATGCTTTGCCATGTCTGTTGTAACTTAATTTGGATAATGTTAAATATTGCGTTAAATACATTTAGGCCAGGTGTCAACACCTATGTAACTTTAATTTCTGATGTCTAACTGTGTTGTATTTGAATTTTTGTCTTGCAGCTCCCGGAGCCGCTCATCTTGTTCAGCTTCTACCCGAAGGTCATCAGTCTGGCCAAGGAGGTGCAGGGCATCATTGTGGAGGAACTAGCAGCGGCTCGCTTGAACCCTGCCGCCCAACCGGGGGCGCGACTAACGCCTGTCCCCCAGTCGAATTCGCCACCGGCCAGCGTGGCGCTGAACGCTGTTCTCATCAACATCCAGACCCTACTCAAACAGCTGCCAGCCCCCTGCCATAAGACACTGCAGTACCTGATAAGACACCTGCTCAGGTTAGGCTTTCTCCCAAAGCTAATATTCACATTCTCCCTTCCATCCCAACAACGACATTAGCTAGTAGCACTTTCAGGTATTGATTCAAACATGCGCCGGCCCGTGCAATACGCTAGTGCACCAAAGCGGCCCCAACGGACGCGGGGACAAAACTGTTGTCTCAGTTTCTTGATCTCTCTCTGGCTCAAAGCTTAGCGCTTTTGCTGGGTCCACCAGGGGAATCTAACAATGAAACAATAATGACCTCCGATTGTTCTTTACATGTGGCCATTGTGACCATTTCACTCTTCTTTTTGGGTATGAGTGGGTATAGAAATACATAGCCCGGCATGCCAAACCTCACATCGCATATAGGCAGCATTTGTATGGGAATTCCAGGCTGGGTTTTTAAGGCTAGTTCCAGGCTAGGTTTTTCACTAGGTCAACGTGAGCTTTGAATCTTCGGTTGCATCATGCAAATGGTCCGCAAGTTAACCTTTCGGTGGTTTGGAACTAAACTTTATCAGAAAATAAAAATTATATTTTTATTTTCGAATGTATTTTTGTCACAGCAAATTCACTGTTGTGTTTATTATTTCTGTTGATAGTTTTACTTAACTACTATAATATTTCTTTTTTCCAGAGTGTCGGAGCACTCCGACGACAACAAGATGACGGCCTCCAACCTGGGCATCATCTTCGGCCCCACGCTGGTGAAGCCTCGGCAGGCGGAGGCCGAGGTGTCGGTCTCCTCTCTGGTGGACTACCCGTACCAGGCGCTGATGGTGGAGACCCTGATCCGTCACTATCACCTCATCTTTGACACGCCGCTCAGTCCCGCTCACCCGCGTCTCACCCCCAGCCAGAAGGAACAACAGCTCAGCCGGCACTCCAAGTCCACGGGTGACCTCAAGGAGGTAACTTTCCTAACGCAAAGCAACAGTTGTATTTACAGCTGCAACCAAATAATCAATGTTAATGCATTTTAGTTAGTTGCCAACAAATTCGATAATCAATTAATTTGTGTTGATAAGATAAGTTGCTTCCAATGCCAGTCTTCATGCCTAACTTCATGGTCCCGCCCCACTTGGATCTCATTTCATCTATCCAGTGGGTGGAAAAAACACTCTAGCTAGCACAGAAGAGGAAGTCAGCGTCCAATCTCCAATAAGTGAGGATAGTGAGAGACCAAAAAGTTGCAATATGAATAATGCTTGAGGTTAATAAGTAGGAATGAGGAAATAGCAACAAATTCCTAGATAAATCGCCTGTAAAAATTGATGATAAATCAAAGGTCAAATTACTCCTTAGTTGCAGCCCTAAATTTATTGTTTATCTTTATTTTAGTTGTTTAATTCGATACAAGACCACTTGAATTTGAGATTATAATTTGATAAGCATACTCTCCATTCGCTGTCTATTATCGATATGAATAAGGTTCACTGTATGGACTACACGCGCTAGACGCTACAGATTATGCCTTTAACACTATCCCCTTAGACAGGCTTATGCAGTAGATTTATTTTTGCCTTCTGATTTGGTAGTTTTATCTTTACACGTTTATTTTCTTATCACAGCAGAGCACCAAGGTGTACAAGAGACACTCTTCCTGGATTCCCTCGTCCCAGTTGCCAGAGGTCCACGAGCCCCAGCCGGCTCACGACAATACAGACTTTGAACCAAGTAAGTTTTTTTGATGAATGACTTGCAAACATGCATCAGTTGCAACACATGAAAATAACGCGTGTGTTTAAAATGTTTCTGCTACATGGCTTACCTTAAATGTTTGCATTCAATGCTTTCTACACGGCACACGCTAATGTGTCTGTAATAATATTTGCGTTTGCCTACCGAATTTACTAAATGACTCCTTTACAAATACGCATACACACAGTGTCAGTGCCCCTGCTGAGATGCAACAACCTCTGTCCTGCATAATGTGATCACCTATTGTAGTGGGCTGTGTGGGCTCCATATGAATAGATTGTCTGGTGGACACCAAAAGGGAGTCGTCCAGGAAGCAACAAAAGTGTGTCTTGGTGGAAGCATTGACATACCAGTTCTGTGCTGCCTCGGTGGAAGTGGAAACACTTTTGTTATTCTTATTTACATGTGTTTTTGTCAGCGTGTATTTAATCAGCCTTTGTCGGCCAAGTTTAGTTAAACAAACAAAAACAAACACACTGATCCTTCAGTTTAATGAATAGTTAACCATGGTTAGCATATGCTGAATTTGCACTAATACCAAAATGTACCAAAACACGTTTTTGACTTTCATTTCAGAATTCTGTACCTTACATTAATTTCACCAAGCCATCAAGTGTTGCTCAGTAAATGCCTGATGTCTGTGGATGCACATTTTTCATATATTTACATTTTAAATAGTTTAAAGCGGTTAACTTGGAATGTCAAAGATAGGCAGGTATGTACCGGACAATGTCTGCAGTGGATGGCTTAGGGAGCAATGTAGGGAAAGTTGGGTGTTCGTCTTGGTGGGGGGGGCAATACTGCTATTCCGACCCCGATACCCCACCCCTAGCTAAGTCAGCTTTTGTCTTCACAGCTTCAGACTCCACCAGTGGGCCGACCTCATCAGCTGTTCCAGCCCCTCGGCGCCATCCAGCCGTTCACCGTGCAGCGGGTCTGAGTCGCTCCTGCCACGTCAGTGCTTCCCGCACTCAGATGCGCCATGCACGCAAGACTCCCAGCCGACCAGCTAGTGTGCCCCTATCGAGCCGCCACTACGACGAGGAGGAGAGCGTAGATGACGGCCCGACGGCTCCCGTCGAGGAAGAAGAAGAGCCGGGGGAGCAGGATCCCGAGGAGCTGCTCTCGCAGAGTTTGGACAGTCCCAAGTGGCGTGCCCGTCACTTGCAGTGCGGCAACTACATTGACACTCAGACACTGCGGCGAACATGGGACCGGCAGTACAAGCAACGGGATGCGGCGGCCTCTAGAAGCGGACTCCAGGATGTTCCGCGAGCAGGCCCCAGCACCAGGCAATATGCGGTGACGGTCCGTCCCGGGAGATCACTTAGAAGGGAGGACAGTGTGGATGCTCCGAGCCCCACAGAGGCACCTGGCACCCCTACATCGTTCCGGGCTGCCCGGACTCTCCGCCCACCCCCTGGGACTTTCTACAAACCACCAAGCACAGGGCCACGTGCCAAGCTGCTGGAAAGGTCACTGCTGGCCCACAGTGCAGAAGACGAGGACAGTGAAGACTCCTCCACAGAGGAGGAGGAGGAGCTGAGGCTGGAGATGGAGATGTCTGTAGACGGACCTCTGGGGGAGGACCAAGGCTCCTCATCGTCATCCTCTGAAGATCCACCATGCCCACGGCCCAGCCCTCTGCCTGAAGAACCCCTCCCAGAACAGAGTCCTGCCAACCCTGAGGAGACTTCTCAAACTTCTAGACCACACTATCCTCGGCCTGGACCACGCTCTCTGCAGGAGCAGCGGCAAGCTCACTTTGTCTAAGTGTGTGTAGTGTGAAGGTGTTGACATTGCGCAAAGGTCCTGCCATTGTATGAAGTTTCTTGGAGACTTCTTGCATAAGGCAACTACTTACATAACCAAACACCTATCCCCTTAACCACTTATCACCATGGAGGTGACTTAAAGAAATCACTGAAAGGTTGAAACACTTATTTCCCATTCATAACACTATGTTTGTTCACAAATTATTAAGAATATACTCGTATGTATTCACCAAGGGAAACAATGGCCATTTCATAATCATACAAATGATGGGAGGATGTGGACACTTTGGATGAATTCTGACGTCACTTCACAAATATTAACGTTGATTCTGGTGACAAGTGGTCCATGATTTCATTGAATCTCCTAAATGTTGATTTTTGAGGAAATTATGTTGTTCATTAGAACGACAGACAGGCTTGGAATTAACGCTCATAGGAGGATTCATGACCCTTTAGAGTTGTTATTTTGTTGAATTTTATTTTTTTGCAAGTACCTAAAGAATAATTTTCAAATGAAAACAAAGTGCCATCTTTTTTCCAAAGAGAACCATGCCTTTATCAACAAGGCCTGTCAGCTGTATGCCCTTTTGATACAAGACCTTTGTGGACAATAATTCACTATGTGTTTGAGAATTTCAGAAGACAAGATGCACTTATGCGCTAAGCTATCTCATGTTAGCATCACACTCTGCACAATTGAATATGTATAGCTTTTTCCCTAGTATGTAGTTACAGTCTGTTTAAGATATCCGTTGTAGGTTACAGCACTGTCGTGCAGAGCATAATCTAAGAGTATTAGCTGTGCTGACCATCCTTTTTGCACACCCACCTTGTGGGTGTTTAACTAAGAAGTATTTTAACTAAGTTTAACTAAGAAGTATTTTTTCGGTGCCATGCAAATTAAATCATAAACATAGCAGTAAATGCATTCATAACTTTCTTTTTTCATTTCTGAAAATGTACATGAAATTGTTGACTTCATTGTTTTAGAGTTGTATTCAAGTAAAATGTAGAGGAGTTTTATTCCTTTATTATTTTTTATAAATGTGGCGATAGGATTATGTTACTGATTACAATTCTCAATGAGTAGCTCCTGACTTTAAAAGTAGTCTCTCAAGTGTTAATGCGATCCTCATTCAGGCTGGAGATGACATTTAAATCTGTCGTTGTAAATGCTGACATACTTGGCCATTGCTCATCAAAATGCTTAGTTTTTCAGGTTTTCAAACTTGCAGGTCAAACATTTCAGAACTTGTGCGAACATTCACAGAATTGTGTTTTTTTATTATTATTATTATTTTAAAGTATTACTTTCAAGAGATGGCATTTCATCCTGCAAGCCATTCCAAGAAATTCAATTGTATTATTTTTAAAAACTATTTTTATTAAAAAATGTGTATTTATTCATTTTTGTTGGTCCATAAATCAACCTCAATCCCGTTTTATCCCGGTTTTCCTGCTGGCACGGGCAACAAGATTGCAAATTCCACAGTCTTAATAACTTGCTAAACTTTTAGCAAAGAGTAGAGTAGTACATTTCCAATTTGCAAGACTGTCCGAGAGTGTTTTCAGTGTGTTTTCCACTTGTATTTTCCCACACTTCACTTCTGCACCTCTGTTGGATTGAAATAATTTTAAGGGAAGACAACCATATGGTCCAGTTATACTGGTTGGCCATCCTTATAAGTCGTTTCCAGTATGGAGTCTAGGGCGGTACGGGGCAGTGCTATTTGGTAACCCCCATGTTTTTAGTACTCGTACTACCAAAACACTACTGAATGGCAAGCACTATCCGTGCTGATCCAAACTGTACCGATCCGTACTGTACCACAACGTATTTTTAGTGGAAACGATGCGTTCGAATCATGTATTATATAAATTGGCCATTCACATGTCTATCCATGCTACTGTAGTAGTGTTATTATTATCATCACTAAGATTCCTGCTTACCTACCTACTGACCTCAATGAGCCAGGAACCCTGGCTCATTGAGGGCAGTAACCTTCCAACTGTCCCGAAGTGCAGATTTGAGTACTGCTAGTATAGTAAAGTATACCGTTAATCACTGCTTCTAATCACCATATGCTCTGATTGCATGCATGTCTGTGACGGCTTTCGTTGCCTGACGACGTTGCCATTACGCTGTGCAGAATAACTGACCCCATAACGCAAAACAGAGCTGATGAGGTGGGGCTGGTTCCCACTGAATCACCTGTGAATGAGATGCTATTTTATTTCCTGTTTGTATATGTTGATGTTACTACCACATTTGTGTTTGCTGATGAGAATTATGTTACATGTGTTACTGGGTTGCGGGCGAGGGGTCCTCAACACCAAATAACCTGGGGTCAGTTTCAACACAACTAGAATTTAACACGCGTGATAAATTATGTTTCTTTTGCAATTGACAAATGTTACATAGGACTATTATGATTTTATTTTATTTTTTTTATTATCTCATGACGTCTATGTATGAAGCAATATAATGTCTTCATGCCAAATGTTGTTGTGTCATCTTTGAGCATTACAGTATGGTGTTTATAAGGTGTTCACTGAATGCTTGTTCTTGCTATAAAGGCATATCTGTTGAATTCAATTTGGACAAAGACCACTTATCAGGTGGGAGGGAGTATAGTATAGTGACACAATCAAAACATGGAAAGTGGACATGGCAGAAAATTGATTCAGCTTGTACTGAATTCCACTGGTGTATCCAAAACATAGGTGGCATTATAGTGATTGGAAACGATGTCTGTATCGAGCTAGCCACAAACAGCTCCATTGCATTATGGAAATGTAAGTGCAATGCACCAAATGTATGTAAATGTGACCATGAATGCGTTTTGCTTCTCAATCAAAGTGAATAAATTACTTGTGTGACTGGTGTTGCAATGGACCATAAAGATTTCCCCAAATCTTTTCTCAAATCTAGAATTAGGATTAGTAATCTATTGTATCACTGGCTTGAACCTAATTCCCATTTTCCTGATATTTATCATATTCTTAGGATTTCATTTTCCATCTGCAAATGTTGCTAATTGGTTTGCAGCTTGGACTGGGTTTCAGCGTTCGTATATGTTGCGTGTGTGTTAACCCCTTAGGGACCTATGGAGCAGGGTTGGGGCATGCGTATTGTTGAACAAAAATCGAGTTTGGGGGTAAAAATTACCATTGTGATATTTCTTGACATTCTGGGAAAAATAAACCATTGTTGTCTACACAAAGAACCTCAAAACCCTTTTGACATAATGCCCCTGATACTGAGTTTACACCAGAGAGCTACCAGGCTGCTAGACTTTGGCCAGTGACAGACAGGCCGCACTCCAACATGCGTTGGCCAGTGCATTTACCCTGGTGTATCCAGAGCCCCGACAGACGTGGAATCTGGACTGGGCGTGGGCTCAGTTTCTTGATCTCTCTGTAGCTCTAGCCAGGAAGCTTGTCGTTTTTGTTGGATGCACCAGAGGGAATCTTTAAATAAAGCAAAAACCAGTACATGGACATTTAATACGTGTCTTATTGTGAATGAATGGCAAATAAAACCATAACGGCTTACAATTGAGCATCTTCCTATGGTCCATTTCAGGGCCAATGACTATACTTCAAAACTTTGAAAACCTCTTTCCTAGAGTAAATGTAAATGTCAGATCTACAAGCACTCACAATAGTAGTTGTGAT
This sequence comes from Bregmaceros cantori, assembly GCA_900302395.1. NCBI lineage: Eukaryota > Metazoa > Chordata > Actinopteri > Gadiformes > Bregmacerotidae > Bregmaceros > Bregmaceros cantori. The sequence continues at coordinate 11,007 of OMKY01207427.1, forward strand.
CAGTGAACTGCATTCTGGGAGAAGTTGAGTCCATGATAGCACACAAGGGAGCGGCTGGAGTGGACTATATGCGTGCGTGGACCAGACATATCAATGTGATTAGGTAGACACTCGTCAATGGGTTGAGCTTTGCCACTTTCTGATTTGATTGATTTGATTGCTTCCCATGGCTACCGCTATCCATCCGTCACATGGCGTTTCGATATTGCTTGTGATAACACACCTGCCAGTTGTAATGTGCACTGTAAATATATGATAGTACTCTTATTTAGATAGCTTCTGGCTTCTGTGTCTCTCTCTCACAAACTGAAGGGGACACAGAGAATTTCGGACAGAGCGATGAGAGAGGGGAAAAAAAGGAGTGATAGTAAACAGGCCGAGGACATTGTTGCGTGTGTGTTTGCCACGTGCGTGTGTGTTTACATGCATGCGCTCGGTGTGTTCTCACGCCAGACTGTGGGAATGGTATGTAGCATAAGGAGTTAAGGGCACGCTGACACGTCTCTGTATACACTGGGCCGCGCTGTGCGCGCACGCGTTCGCAGTCATTGTCAACCAGAATACTAGATGACGTGCTGAAGATCAAACAACACCTGAGAATAGTTTTACTTTGAGGGTGTTTGGGGCGACGGCCGCGGGGAGAATGTGGGCTGTGCAAACCCACTATAAAGGAGACGTGCCGCTAAAAAAAGAGGGCTTTATTTACACAGGTACAATAGGCTTAGTCGGTCAAGTCGTCACAATGAAATGAATGGACAATGAAAATACTGAGCATTTTCATCACACAAAAATTTATTGTATTGCTCTTTAACTTGAAGTTAAACAGCAGTGTGTGGCGTTTTTTGACATTTGACCATACTCTTTTTTTAAACTTATTTTTTCATTGTTATTGACAGGGTTAGGCTGAAAGGGGGGGAGAGATTGGGGGAAGCAGACCTGCAGAAAATGGCGATTCATGGAAGAAAACTCACGACAATGCTTGTGCCATGAACCTTTAGAGGTAGTAGAGTAGATGTGCTGCACTGCTCTTTGCCACTGAGCAATGGTGCCAACACAATTTTTACAAGTATTGAATATAAATTGTATTTAATTATGTTACCTACTCATTGTGACAAAATAATCTTTTTGTTTTGACAAAATAATCTAGTCTGGCTGGGCCAAAATAGGTCCATCAGTTTTCCTGTGCAAAATAATCTTCTATGCCAACACTGTATAACAGGCAAATTAATTGCAATATGTCAACGTTCAAGATTATTTTTATTTGTCCCAAGGGAAATTTTGTCTTAGACATACACCTACCTGCCTCATAACATACAAAGCCCCGCCTCTCCTGCGACGTCACAATTCCAACAAACCACCCCTTTGATGTCACAATTCATACAGCAAGCATGGCTCTCCAATATTTCTGGGGTTATTGATGCCTCTGTAGTATTTTGGGGTATATACCTTTCGCCGACTGCATCCTTATAGTTTGATTTCATGTCTTTTTCAGTAACTAATATGACTCATTACTTTTCCTAAAGCAGTAATTAAAGTTACTTACCCGCAAATCTTTAATCATTTCTGATACATTTAATAATTTTGGAAGTGAATCTTTCAAGATAAAGTGTTTAGTGATCTAACAGCTTGAAAAGAAAGTTATCTGAAATAACCCTATCCCCCCTTTCTCCATTATTTATGGTAATTGCATCATTATTGAACTTAGGTAAACTTCCCATCCGTATGTAAACACACACACACACACACACACACAAACACACATATATACATAGACACACACACACAAATTCACAACAAGCCAGTATTAAGAAGAGAGGTTAATAAATGACAGGCATTCCTGCCAGCTGAAGTCAGGCTTCTCTCCGGTTCGTTAATAATATATTGCAACAGTCAATATTGATTTATCTGAACCTTGCTATAGCGGATGCACTTGAGGCCTTCCACTTGTGTGTGGTGTTGGTGAGACTCAAATTACATGTAATTGAACAATCATAGTCTAATGGCATTGTTTTACAACTTATACTGCCAGTTAGGAGCGTACTATACAGAATCACACTGGATAAGTCACAGAACTCAGACGACGTCCACAGACTCCACACTACAATGTTTTTGTGTGAATTCTGGATTTTTCATCCTCAAAAGCGGGACCTCGAAATGTGTTTCACGGTGAAACACATTTCAAGGTGGATCGTTATCATATCGTTGCCAGTGTGGACGGCGCTGGTGCTGTTTTAAAATAAAATGCTTTACAGTGTTACACAAAATCATACAGTGTGTTACACATTAGAGAGAATAAAGCTCAAGTTGTTTCGAAATGTGCTCGCTCTCTTTATACTCTACCCCACCCTTTCCCCTCCTCCAATCCAGCAGTCTCCATGAGTTTCGTGCCCCAGAGAGCTGATGAGCAGAAAGTGAGTGCTCTCCACGATACACAAACTCCAGCAGTGTGCGTGTATGTGTGTATGTGTGAGAACACACACATCCGGTGATACGCGTTTCCTTTTTCTCTAGTGTGTGGACGTAGCCTCAGTTACCCATAATTCCAAGAATAGGGCTGTTGCATGATGATGTGACAACTAAGAGCGGTAGACATTTTGGAGGTAGTACAGTGGTAAAACGAACAGACAGACAGTGATATGTGCATAACATTGTTTAAAATTTTTTTATTAATGATTTATCCATGGCAGAAGATGGCAGCCTAACTATGTCCATTGTATTTACCCCCAATATATGGACGTGAAGGCATAAGGTATACCATTTAACCATACGTATACTTCACCGTACGTGCTACCTCCCTAAATAAACTGTTATAAACTGTTTTTTTAAACAGTTTAGCGTTTGATTGTGGGCCGATAATAATCACCTTTAGGCCCAATCCCATTTCTATCTTTCTACCCCTGCCCCTACCCGTACACGTAGGTATTTTTATGGTGACACGGCGCCCCCTGCTGTTCATTTTTTTTTATCCACTAATATTTAAAATATATACCTGTAGCGGTTCGCATTTCTTGGGGAAATTCCATACACACGTGGGCTCTGTGACATTCTGTGACCTGCACATTCATGCCAATATTTGGACTGGTGTAACTGTCTTTGTGTCTCATTGTGATGTCATCGACTCACCCCCTCCTCTGCCTACCAGACACGAGGGCATTCAGTGTTCCATTGTCATTCCTGTTTTGACTCTTGAAGAATAAAGAGCTTTATGATAGAGGCTGTGTTCTTCCTTTACACACATACCTCTACATTGGTGACCCCGACTGCTCTTGGAAGTTTCCTAGAGCGAGAACACGCGCCCCCGGGCGCCCTGGCACCCGGGGGGGCCAGCTACCGGCGTCTGACGCCACTGGGAGGACACTCGCCACAGCCGGACACTCGGATCTCTACGTTGGCGACCAGCTACCTCCAGCTGCCTCCCACCGGCACC
>OMKY01207428.1:0-15306 GCA_900302395.1 Bregmaceros cantori
TATATATAGTATTCATTTTTTGTTTTTTTGTTATTTTGGCCCAAGTGCTCCCAACCTGGGAACAAAAACAAATTAAATTGGGTGGCTGTATGCAGGGGCAGCCTGTACAAGGCAGCAGTGTGCACTTAGCTCTGGTACGCCACATATTGGGAGTAGCAGGAATGCTGGGGTCAGAAAGTGGCTAGTGCAGCTGCCTCCACGGAACCTATTCAGTATTCAGTGTTCATTCAGCATTCAGTATACATACGGCAGCAGGCCATGGAAAGAGTCACATCCATGCAAAAACTCAATCGCACACGACTTTACCACAAGCCAGTTGGTTATTTGAATTGTACTAATGACCACAGCCAGATCAGCGCGACGCCGCGAGCGAAGCCAACAGTGATGTCGGACGTGGAACTGGGAAGCGCTCCCTCTCTCCCAGTGACGCTCACTCTCTCTCTTATTCTCTCTATCTACCTCTACTCTACCTCTCTCTCTCTCTCTCTCTCTCTCTGGGGGGTGGGTTGGGGCACGGGTACCCACAGTCAAAAACAAAACTCGGCGCCTATGGTAGGGCGTATGGTTTTATGTTCGAAACGTCCGTAGATCCTGTTTTAAAAACACTGATGAGGCAATCACGTTGATTTTAGTATCATGGTTTTGGACTCTAAATTCAATTCATTCATTCATTGTTTGGGCCATGCCGTCACGGGCAACAGCCCTATTGTTAATTACTTTATGACACCATGAACATGTTTTATAATCTATTTCTTTGCAATTTTTTTTTCACATAAAGATGATGGCCAAGAAGCTGACCTCCGACCTGTCTCCAGGCAGGACGAGAGTGTGTAGCGTGCGGCGGGCCAGCACCTACCTGGAGCGGACAAGCAGCGCCAGGAGGGCCAGCGCATATCTGGACCGGCGGGCCAGCCAGCGCCGTTGGTCACGCCGTGCCGCCTCGGAGGGCACCGGTGAGACTGTGAAGCGTCTGGAACTCCAAGACGAGGTCATGGTGAGTATAGAAGCAGTTATACAGGCTTCATACCATGGAATAATTCATCATCATCATCAGTCCCGTAGTCTAGCTGACCGTTGGGGCGCCACTGAAGACTTTGGAACCAGCTCTCTCCATCTTTCTCTGTCCTCGGCCATTTGCATGGTGTCACTCAGCCTGCACCTTGTCCACTCTTGGATCTTATCTTCCCATCACTTTCTCTGTCTTCCTCTCTTCCTTCCACCTGACACTATGTCTTGAAGGATCGTTTTTGAGAGTCCTTGTGATCTCATGACATGTCCGTACCATTTTAGTTTTTGATTTTTTGACTGTGGTTAGTAGATCTTCATATGGTCCGATGGCTTGTTTTATTCTGGCTTTCACTTCTTCGTTGGTGACATGTTCTCTGTATCTCATCTCACCTCTGTGGCCTGAATTCTTCTCTCGAGTTTTGCCGTTAGGGTCCATGTATCGCAAGCAGACAGCACATCAGTCTGGTCTGCAGACAGATTGACGTCAGAAGTTAGCACATCAGTCTGGTCTTTGAGCTGGTGGAAATATTGATTGATTGATTCATTCATTCATTACTTTATTCATCCCCAATGGGGAAATTTCATTGCCATCGCGTAAAACAACAACAGACAATTAAACACAGCACCACCAACAATAGAACACAGCAACAGAACAGACCAAGCAGCAGTACAACATGTTTGTCACGAAGAACAAAAATGTCCAGCATATCCAAAGAGGTGTCTATCGAACGCAACGTCCATTGTAAAGTCTGGTCACGGTGGGGACGACGCTTCTCAGATTCTTAAAGATAGAGTACAGTGGGTGGTTAAAGTCATTCAGTATGCACTTCAACCTCTTGTGCATTCTGTTCTGTGTTACTGATTCGAGTATGTCAGGAGGCAGGCCAATCACTGATCCCGCTCTCTTGATCAACTTGTTAATTTTATTTCTTTCGGTTGCTCGCAAGCTGCACCCCCAGCAGACTACGGGAAAGAAAAGTACACTGGCCACAATGCTCCGATAAAATATGTTTAAAAGAGGTCCGCTTACATTAAAAGAATGGAGCTTCCGGAGGAAAAGGAGTCTTGACTGGGCCTTTTTGTAAACAAAGGTGGTGTTTTCTTTCCATTCCAGCTTACTGTCATATTCTTGTCCTGCCAAATTATGCAGAGATTAAATAAAGAGATGCTGACACCGTCATCCAATTGGTAGTGATGGTGTAATGGGCTTTGAAATTATCCCCACCTCATTTTCTGTTATTTAGACTGTATATCATATTGTGTTATACAGCTCTACTGAGATTCATTTGTGAGGAACGTATTACAGAGCAGCTAGACGCTGATTAAAGATGCAGATCAAAGGCAATATAACAGATCATAGAGCAGTTGTACAGAGATCAGAGAGCCGAGTATCGAGCAGCTGTGCAGAGATCGAAGGATGGATAGCATCTTTAATCAAATTCAAACTCCAGCCCCATGGCAGGAAGCTGGTAGGACGAAACTGAAGAAGGCAAGAAAAATATCTAGCTGGTTTCTTATTTGATTAGAAATAAAAACATGGGGATATGGACACCGCACCTAACGCGACCCCATTCATGTTAGTGGCACTGTGTCTACCGCAGCATCCGCAGTGTCGTGAGTTCGACTACGCTCGTCGACTTGTCTGCAATGTCTACCCCCGATCTCTTCAACCCACTGTGTATTGCGTACATTTTTGTCTCCATGTTTCACAAACAGTGCTTAACACATATTACATTTTAAATGTGACTAGCAGCTAAAGAGAAAACACATTTGCCTCAAAGAATATAATAATGTTATATTCTGTAGCAACATCGATATCCCTCAAAAATGTTTCAAATCTTGCCATCACCTCAAGCACCAGTCGTGTGTTGCAGTCAAAATATAGGCGTAATTAAGGAGCGTGTCCCCCAGGGCACAAGCCGAGCAGCGCCGTCGGTTTGCATACCGTCTCCGGCTTTTCTGCAATGTCTTCCCCTAACCCCAGTTACGATTTAATCCTCACTCTGTCACTATCTCTCTCAATAAAGAATGAAAAACTGCGCTTGCGGCCAAAAAAAAAAAGTTAAGTTATTTTTTGAGGCACAAGTGTCGTTTTTCATTCTTTATTGAGGGAGATAGTGACAGGGTTAAATCGGAAACTGGGATGAAGAATCAGGGGGAAGACATTGCAGAAAACACTGCTTGACCAATGGTCCGGGGGCTGTGTTCTATAACCACTCTGCCACCCCGCCACCCCCCCCCCTTAAATGAATTTTAAAAATTAACAAGGCTAAACCAGAGAAAGGCAGAGTGGAGACAAGTGATGTCTATATGTCTCCATGTACTGTATATACTGTATGTAAATATGCTGTTTTAATGTATTATGTCAATGTGTAAAATACAGTTTTTTCACTGCTCCTACAGATGTCCCTGTTGCCACTCCCGGCGCACCCACTCCTAGCCTCACTGTCCACTCACCCGCTCAGCACGCGGCGCTGCAGTCAAGGAAGCATCTTTAGCACCTTCCGGCCTCGCATTAACTCAGACGCTGGCGTTCTTGAGTTGGCTCGTGGCCGCACCAACTCGGTGGCTGCCCCTTGGAAGCGACGGGCAAATAGCGTACTTACCCATAGCTCCATGGGGGGGCCCTCACATCCCCCGGCAAGCACCAATGGGCTCCTCAACGCAGCACTGCAGTCCAACGGGCTGCTGTCCATCCCACCGCAACGCAACGGGGAGAGTCTCCGTGAAGATGCAGTAAGTGGATGACAACGTTAATGCTAATCAATCAATTATTTTTATTTACATGTTTGCTTGTATCTTTTGAACCATACACATGATGCAAATGTTGATATCCACTTAATCCCCAAATCCAAAACACCTCACGAGGTCATCTCCCATCAAGATAGATTTCCCGCCATTTTGAGTTTTGTGTTAATCACTACTATTCATTCATCCTTTTTTATTCAGGAGTTGTTCCATTGAGATGCATTCAAGATCTCTTCCAGGAAGTCCTGATACATGAAACATGAGACACCATGTACAAAAAGGAAATAAACAGAGTGTATAAAAAAAAGACAAACAAAAAGACGCATCTTTTGCTTCATTGGCAGAGTAGAGGGTTAGCTGAAGCAGTTACATGTTTGCTTCAGCACTTTGTGAAGCTGATCTTTAAAAACGCACACTGTAGGGCAGGGCTATGCTATACTTTGCTAAGAGGGCCGCATTGCTAGAAGCCCAATCGGCCAGGGGCCGGAGCAGATGCCCTCCCGCTTCAGTCATCTCCTGCCTATTTGTACAACTTGACACGACGCGAAACCACCACATTTTCATAACTTAGCATACTTCCCATTAAAATAGCTTCAATTCTATGCATCAATGGTGCTTTCCTGTTAGTAACAAGCAACATCTGAAACAACAACCCAGAAGAGGTAAACAGCATCTGTTGAGCAGAATCTCAGTTAGCCCCAACCCTCAACAACAAATTTCTAGTGCCTCTGGTGAGGTAAAGAACAGCATCTCAGATAGATAAAACATATTTGACCAAAAAAAAAAGGATTGCTCTGGGGCCCCATCCTAAAAAGGATTTTAGGATTGCTCTGGGGGCCAGAAAAAAAATGAATGGCAGGCCGGATTTGGCCCACGGGCCGCAAGTTGAATAGCCCTGCTGTAGGGAGTGCTTCCAGGTTAACATTTTGCTGCAGACTATTCCATAAAAACGGGGCATAGTGGGAGAATGCATTTATTTCAAGTTCAGACTGCATGAAAGGAATATTTAAAATTAACTTATTTGTTGCTTGTCTGGTGTTAAAAGAGTATCTACAAAAAGACAGAAGTCTAGACTGGCAGATTTCCTAATAAAGCTTTCAGAGTAAAAGTGAGCATGCTACTCCCCCCTGAATTATCGACCAATTTTTATTTAGATTTTCAACCGTACGGGATGAGGACTTCAATGGCTGGTGGTAAAAGACTCCACTGGGGGGAAAGTTAGAAACAGCTGGCGATGGGGCAGGACAGCCGGCATCAATGGACCTGAGCTAGTTATAATGTAACTTGTTACATGAACCGTATGCCTCATTTTCAACATCTTGGTATCCCAATGATCCTTAAACCAAGAGGAGTCGAACCTACGCTGTGCCTTGGACCCGCATTTCTGCTTGCAACTATATATATTATTAGTCAATGGCAACCGGTTTAACACTAAAAAGATTGCACTGATTTGATTTGAAGGTCCACGGATGATATCTGCTCTAAAGAAGTGTGTTCAGAAGCCAACATCTTCCATAGTGGCACCACATCCACACACACAGACTGGGTACTGAATTCTGTTTATTCAGAGCAGGCATGCGTGGCATCTGCAACATTAATTCAGAGTATCAATAACCACACCACAATAATAATAATAATAAACATTATCAATTCAATGTGCTGTTATTATCCTTTCAATTCAAATCAGTGTCCTCCTACCTAGATGAGCATGTCACTACTATATTTTAAGTCCTCTCTCTACAACTCAGCTTTCCTGTAACATACCCACTGTCTACACAAACATACATGCGTAACGATGCCATCCTCTCCTATAGGACAGCCACCATTCAATAATTCCCACGCCACACACATACACACACACGCACGCACACACAAACACACACACACGCATGAGACGGCACACATACACCTAAATGCAACCACGCTCCAACTCCTTCATGTGCATGCGCACCATCCTCAAATTCATACATGCCACAACTCGTCCGCACACTCGCTCGCATGTCTGTGTATACACACACACACTCCAGGCGCGCACACAACACAATGAGTTTACATGTGGATAACCCTCTGTCAATTATGCGCCCCACTGGGTAGAAGCCAGGTACCGTGTGGTCCCATTCATTCCCTGTTATCGCAGCGATAAGTCAAAGTGCCCCCAATAAGCTAGCCACTTTATTTCCGTCTATATATGCTGTCATACACGCAGCTTCACGCATGTTGGTGCCGGTCTGATGGCATAAAGTTTTGTCTTCTTCATAAGTTCTGGGTCTGAGTCCTTACGATAACCCACTCTTTACCGGACCTTGCCCCCAGTGTCGTTACCTTAAAGGCCTAGGTGAATTTTTAACAAAGAGAATCTCCACATGGACCTACTTTGGCACCCAATCATAGACTGTATATAAAGTAGACGCAGCATGCGTGACGTCATCCCATTGCTTTCATCAAAGTTGGGTTGAAGCCCCCGACTGCACGCTGCCATTGTTGAAAGTACCCGTATATCCAGAGACAAGGAGAGACAGACAGAACTATACAGGATATGAGAGACACCCCGCACGCTACTTCTTCCGGTGGTACTGTCCGCTAGGGGTGCCAACGTCTGAGTCAGAATGAATGGGATAAAAATACAAAATACGCCAAATCTGACGTGTTTGTGAAATTATGAGCCCCCTCACACAATTAATTGATAATTATCCCGACAATATACATTAAAATCAATTAGGTTAAATAGGTTAAAACTGACTGCTAAGATTGGAATATTTGTATTGGAATTCCCAAAGGGCTCGGTTTTAGGGGACTAGGCCCCCCCCATACCAACCTGGAAGTAGGCACGGACATCAAAGCAAACGGGGTGTCCATTTTTATATACAGTCTATGCACCCAATACGATAAAGGATTGATTTTAACTGATTCATTTTGGTCCTTACCTGCAGTGCTTTCCACCACCAAGCTCCAGACTATATTGGTGAGCTTGCATATGCCAGCCATTCAGGTCCAACATTCAAAAGGGGCGATCAGGCTTTCAAGGGAAATACCACAAAAACTTCCTACTGAAATATGTTCTTCTGAGCTGAGTTGATACATGTCCATGTTGTTTTGTTATATCCCTTCGGATGCAAAAAGGTGAACATAGATGCAACTAGCACTTCCATTTGTTTTTTTAATGTGACTAATTCCTGGTCATTTAACGACTCACATCCAGATTTAAAAATGTGTTTAGTTGCTTCAATCTTCACCCCTGTCTGATCAGGAAAGAACATATTTCAGTGTGAATTCCTAGTGGTGTTTTCCTTTCAGAGCTGTGGACCCAAGAGTTGAGACACTTTTACCAACTCTTGTCATTGTTGTTGTGTAGGTGATGTTCTATGTGTTTAATAAATGCCTGCTTTTTTATTTTCAACCATGTCTTTTAAAGCACTTTGTGGCCCTGGCCTTGAAATGTGCTAAATAAATACGACATTACTTATCTACTTACTCACTTACTTTGCTCTTCCCAGCAATCAGCCTTCAAGGACATGCTTCCCCATCGTGGAGCTCAGTGGTCGCCCACGGCAACCCAGCCTCCAGGACCCAGGAGGAGATGTCTGAGTACTGTCAGCTTCTTTAGCGATGCTCTGAACGGTGAGGGCCAATCAGAAACACATGATACGCATCTATTCTGCAGACTAATATAAAATATACTATATATATGTATATATACTACATATAAATGATATAAAACGTCTTCCATATTGTCTTCCATTAACGTGTGTTTAAAGTTTTTTTCTGAATGTAACAGCTTGCAACATTCTTAGTCCATTCAGTGTGTTTGCAACTCACCGCATCAGTGTACAGCAGCCAGGAGCAGTAGGAATGGGGCCGCCTTGGCAGATGACAGTCGCTGGGCCTACGTGTCGGCTTGGCTGGAGCGATGATCAGAAACTACTTCCATTTCCATTTCGTGGGGGCAGGTGGATCACCCAGGTCCACTAACTGTAATTCCGCCCCCTCTACATGAGCTTTTAATAATTTTCTTCAAATTCATTGCTATTTACTCACCTGTGTAGTGCTATTACTCAGAAATTTGCTGAACTCTCCACAACCATTCATGGGAATTGCCATATAACTATCATGCCATGTGGTTGCAGAGTTGGAGGAGTCGCGTCAGAAGTGCCCCCCCTGCTGGATCAAGTTAGCCAAGCGCTACCTGGTGTGGGAGGGCTCCCCCTGCTGGCAGCGGCTCAAGCAGGCTGTTAAGGTGATATATGTGTCGTCTGTATCGAGTATTACATGGCATTAGCAGAAAATAATAAAATAGTTAAATTACTGAAATAATTATAGGTTATAGGTTCACATCCAAATGGTGACTGGATTACCCACAATTCCTAGACCTCGAAATAGCTTTGTTGGGAGGTTGGAAAAATGGCCATAGGCCTCCACCAAGGCTAATACCCACCTCTGGTAAAAATCTTAGGAATATTTTTCCATAACTTTTTTAGTACTTTTGTACGGAATTATTAACAAAATGCATGGATCCGAATCATGATCTGGATCATCTCCAAATTTTGCTGCTCGTGTCAGGCCTAGCTGCAAGATTAATACATTTTAAATTGAAATCAAACTGCTTTGCTCAGACGATGTTTAACAAAAATGAAATCATTACAAATAAACTTAGCTAGAGTAATTATGGCATATTTATGTTGAGCTAACGAATTGAACTATGACAGGTGGTCAGTGGAAAAGACATGAAGATAAATTAATCAAGGGTGACCTCCATATGTGTTTAATCTTGTACTTGATTTGAATGAGAATTGAAATGGAATTTTTTTTTTTTTTTTTAATGGATTTGCTGAAGATGATGGTGAAGGATCCATTCCTGGACCTGGGCATCACTGTGTGCATCGTCCTGAACACACTCTTCATGGCCCTCGAACACTACCCCATGACTGATGACTTTAACCACATGCTGAGCGTGGGGAACTTGGTAACACACACTCTCAGGTTTAGTAGAGGTTTTGGGGGTAAAATATAGGAATGCTTTTCATTGTGCCTTTTCGATTAAGGTCCAGGGCGCGGTGGCAGAGTGGTTATAGAGCACGTACCCCAGACCTCAGGTTGAGCGTGCTGCGGGTCTCATTCCCTCTTCCTCCCTCTTCTCTGCAATGTCTCCTCCTGACTCTTCATCTCAGTTTCCAATTTAATCCTATCACTATCTCTCAAATAATTTAATCATAAAATATGGGAGGACATTATTTCTAGTTTGCCAGTATTTATAGGTACGCGGCCGTTGTGTTTGTCTGTTTTTCTGTGTGTGTGTGTATCTTTGTTTATTCATCTGTGTGTTGGGCTGTCTGTCTGCGTGTTTGTCTAAGTGAGTATATGTGTGTCTTCGTCTGTCTGCTTCTCTCTGTATGGGTGTTTGGGTGTGTCTGTCTGTGTTCCTACGTCTTGTGTGTCTATTATGCTTTCCTATATATCTGTGTCTGTGTGCATCTGTCTGTGTATGCCCAAGTGTCTATCATGAATGTGTGTCATGCATATTTGTCTGTGTGCGTGTCTGTCTATCTGTCTATCTCTCTGTCTGTTCGTGTACGTCTAAAACTCTATCTTGTCTGTGCATCTATTTGTGTGTCTGCTAAGAGACCCTGACACTTTTGTGGCGTGACTCGGCTCATGCCAGTTCGTGTCATTTTGCAGCACGGACCAGGAGGCGCCCGCACTGTTAACACCGTTTTCACCCACAGTTAACGTCGGGTCGTGTCTTTTTGAACAAATGAATGGTGAACCATATCCGAATGAACACACACGGGGACGTCAAGCTTTCTCATAGTGAGCACATTGTTTAGCTTTGGGTTGAGGAATGCTTAAAACATAATTGTGATTCAATTCGCAAAACTGCCGTTGAATCTTCAGTCATTCATTCTACTTTTAGCCTGTTGTTTTTGTTTTTCGGAGAAATCTGCATATACGCACATGGGGACTGTCATTCCACACTCACACCGATGCATGCGCATGCCTGCTACTCCACTATTTGAATAAAAGTGAAAGTAGTAGACAGCGATATACGTAACCCGATGAGCCATGGGCCCTTGGAATGCAATTATAGTTGCAATGTATATTTTATTAGTCAGCCGCTTTATTATTAACATGTCATAACACCGTCCATTGCACTGCAGCACTGCATGCGGAGCGGCACATCCTCCCGCATTGTGCCGACGACTTCATGAAACATCAACGACCAGGTCGCCTTTATGCGACGACCCCGGTCGCGACCAAAACTTTGAACATTTAAAAATTCCAACCCCGACATGACACGTAGCCACGAGGGGTGACGGACACCTCTTGCCAGCTTACGTGTAGTTTGTGCATTGGCACGAGCCGAGTCATGGCATTGCGTGCCACAAAATCATGCAAATCATGTGTGTACCTTTAACGCTAGTTTTCCACTACAGAGTGTCATTTTTCCGTATGGCACAGTATAAAAACAGCGGTTTCCATTGTGGCCACTACGGCATGAGGTGCTCTGGTATTAGCGCGTGAACAAAGAATGCACTTTGCCAGAATCTGGAGTTGGCCCCCAAGCGCTGCCGACACTCCTCAGGGGTGGGTTAAATGCGAAGGAAGAATTTCACTGTACATGTATATGTGACGAAATAAAGTATCTTAAGCATAATGTTACTAATGCACTTTAACTTTCATGCAAGACATTTTAAGACCGCGCCGTTCAACTGTGATCTTTTGTGTGTGTTGAAGGACCGTTTCTGCGCTACCCACATGCTTTTCCGCGGTGCAGCGCGTGGCGGCCAACTCCAGATTTGGCCACGCAGGGGCACTGAATGGAGCTGCACATGCTTTTGTTGTGTGTGCGTGTGTTTGTCCGTGCGCCGGACAGGGATGAGTTCAGAAAGACAGAGAAAAGGGGGAAAGAGAGAAGTGAACACACACACACAACAAACGCACGCACACACGGCCGCTTCTGTAAAACATTTGAATATATATATATTATTTCGCCTTTGATGCGCTGGAGCGCAGAGTCCACTGATTGCTCAGCGCTGCTGTCAATCACTGAGCTCACGGACCCGCCATACGGCGTGTGCGGAAAAAATCTAAATAAATGATTTTCTGGTCCATACGGTAGTGGACGGTATGGTTTACGTACGGAGTTCAATGTAGTGGAGCACACCACGACAGTTACAACACGTTTGTTTTGCTCACGGAATCCGTACGGAGCTGCGGAGGACGTACGGAAGAAAAAATCTCTGCAGTGGAAATCATGTCTGTGTGTGTGTGTGTGTGTGTGTCTGTGCCTGTAACTGTCTATCATGTCTCTGTGCAGGTTTTCACAGGTATCTTCACAGCAGAGATGCTGCTCAAGTTGGTGGCTCTGGATCCTTATTTCTACTTCCAGCAGGGCTGGAATATCTTTGACTCCGTCATCGTGTGTCTCAGTCTCATGGAGCTCGGTCTGTCCAGTGTGGAGGGCCTGTCCGTCCTCCGTTCCTTCAGACTGGTACTTGCTGCCAAATTGTAACAAACCTGGCTGTACATGAAGTTCGGAAATGCTAAATATGACATCGTTGGGGCTTATCAGACACATGGTATCGTGGTCGCGTTGGTTTGTCTGTTTGTCAGCAGGATAACTGAAAAAGTTATGCATGGATCTGGAAGAAAGTCTAGAGAGTTGTTGGAAATGAATAATGAATTTGACAACTGTTATGAGCTTACAAACTGCGATCACCTCCAGCAACACACAGCAGTTGCCTCGACTCTACTGCGTGGTACTAACACAGCTCAGATAGTGTAGCGATTAGCCGTATGGTCTGCCAAGCTGGAGATCCGGGTTCGCGTCCCACCTCCGGCAGATTGCAACGATATATTTTTTTATAATCCCGCATACCACCAACAGCATGCTTGCGTACCACTGGTGACAAGTTATTACGTTTTGGTGCATTTCTGTAGCCTATTAGTAACATAATAGCGTCTAGATGTTTGGGCATCAGTCACCCCATGGACTTGGCGCAGGTTTGCACTCTCTGATTGCTTCAAGTTTATTCTTCTATTCTATGTAGCATTGTCCTTTTTGATGGGCTATGCCATTGGTGTGTCGTTCTCAAGTTATTGATTCATAGCAAGAAAAATAATAGAAATGTTCTTGTTCAATGGTGACTCAGTCGGTTAGGCACTGCAAAACACGATGGCATGGAAAATCATTGGTTGTTTTTCTTCGCCTAATTCTGTTAATAAGAATTGAAGAAAGTGGGCCGAATGTGCCCAAATTTTTAAACTGGGCTTGGCTTGATATCCTTTCCAGCATTTCACCATTTCACTTTAATCCGGCCAATCCGTACTGCAGAGGGGGCGCTGATCACGGATCTACAGACAGCTGACGCTTTGTCCTTGCACACACACATGGGACTACGGTAATCTGCTGTTAATTATTGGAATGGCTCTGGTGTCAGCAGCAAGATTACACAGAGGACACGCTCGAGAGAATATGCGTGCGCACACTGGATACGTGTGTAGGTCATCCCTTCAGCAATCCGGGCTGCTCGTACGAACACACTCGGTGCAGACATATGGAGTTACATGACAGTGGTCCAACTCCACCCTATTCCGACCTTTGGATCTCATTCAACCAATAATCACAATAATCAGAAACAAATCCCTGAAACTCTACGGGCAAGTCAAGAGCTGTGCTCGACCTACCAACTCTAGAAGATCATTAGATGTAAATGCCGTAGAACAGTGGTTCTTAAAATGTATTCATTAGTACCACCTGAGAAACTACTCAGCGGTCCAAGTACCTCCATGGTGAGCAGTAGAATAAAGCCAACACCTTTGTTTATTTTTATGCCTAAGTTTATTCCTTATTGAGGTTATTTATTATTATTGTTATTATTATTGACTTGAACATGGTCTGAACTGCACATTGAACAACGCTGTGCTTGTGTGCGTGCGAGTGTTGGCGCTGTCCGTGGTGCTAAATATCTTTGTTGCGATTTGAAATATGGAAAATCAATACCTCCAGCGTACAACCAGACTGTGCTTGCGTACCACTCATAAATTTGAAAACGTGGGTGATCGGAAATTGTTTTTTTTTTTTTCTGGCATAAGATCAATTTTCAATTTTATTGACAGGTAGTAGACGTTGCAGAAAAGGCACTGAGGGTGCTGTGATCCTAAGCCACATTACCATTACTATGAATGGGGCCGACCCTAGGTTAACCCCTTCGTCATGTCCAACCCGCTGAATACTATATTTTTAAGTTGATGTGGATTCGGTCCAGCATAATGAGTTTGTCACATGGATTTTTTATGATTGACAGTAATACAAAAAGCCGTGATTGGGCGAAGTGTATTCTGACAAATCTCTTTTTATAGACAAGTTTACCTGCAGGGGGCTGACATTTTAAAAATACGACTTGTAAGTTACTCACTCGGTGAGGTCATGTATTTCTGGACCAATGGGAGGGCTGCATTCACTGGTGAGTCCGTCAAAAATTAGTAAATGGAACGGATTGCGTAGATTATCGTATGTTGCGTTCGTGGTGCACAGATCTGCACTAGAGCATTTGGGTATGGAATACCACAGCACAAGTTACCACCATCCCGTTTAAATAACACCAGCAACAACAGGTGTGTGCTGTCCCATTAAATAGACAAGTTAAAAAATAAGTTGGAACATAGCAAGGTAACGGCTGCGGAAGACATATTCAGGGTAGAATTTTTACCAGAACGATCCTCCGAACTTGTGTGTAAAATATAAGAAAAGGGATGGGCCAAGGAGGATTGTCAGGAAGCTTTGGAGTCTAATGGCCAGTGCACACCAATGCAACTGCCTGCAACGGCCCAAGTCAATTTTGGAAATTGCTGCAATGGAGCATTGCAACGGTGTGCATTACCTTTGCAGCAATTTGCAGCTCGACGCATGCCGTTGCAGGCAGTTGGATTGGTGTGCACTAGCCATAAGGATTCACAAGGTTCGAAGAAGGTTGGGCAGAGAGCCTGGTCATGGGAGGTCAGTGGGGGTGAGTCATAGGCTGTATTTGTCAAATCTGGTTGATGTCCGGGCAATCCTGATTAAAAAGATCCTTGGTTCCCCCAATCCCCACCTGATTCCTAGAAATGGGTAAGCAAGATTTTGTTTAGTCAGCTCACCCTGGCAATAGATATGTTTCATTCAGTCAATACATGACTCTTACAAAAGAGTCATCATCAAAGTAAGAATACAGATGTTCTTTTACATGTTCAATTATCTTACCACCCATGTTTGCAGTTGCGGGTGTTCAAGCTGGCCAAGTCGTGGCCCACCCTGAACACGCTGATCAAGATCATCGGCAACTCGGTGGGCGCACTCGGCAACCTGACGCTCGTGCTGGCCATCATT
Organism: Bregmaceros cantori; assembly: GCA_900302395.1. Classification (NCBI taxonomy): domain Eukaryota; kingdom Metazoa; phylum Chordata; class Actinopteri; order Gadiformes; family Bregmacerotidae; genus Bregmaceros; species Bregmaceros cantori. The sequence goes on from OMKY01207428.1 coordinate 14,120, forward strand.
GTGTTCATCTTCGCGGTTGTCGGCATGCAACTGTTTGGCAAGAACTATCAGGACTACGTGTGCAAGATCTCGACTGACTGCCAGCTGCCTCGCTGGCACATGAAGGTGAGGCTAGTTTAAGGCCAGTTGGGTGGTCACTTTGGCAGGATCTACACTGCACCGCTGAATCAACTGTAGCTACAAAGGGGGCTGGAGCTGTGGCGCAGTCGCTTAGACCAGCTTTTCTTAACTGGGGGTTCGAGCGGGTCCTCACGGACCTTCAAACGTCCGATAGACTTTCCTGCATCCGGTAAACTTTAACACATCCGATAGATAAATTATCACACGCCCGATAAATCTTTCACACGTCCGATTTCCAAGCCACCGTTGAACCAAGGCGTGGGCTGCCGCCAGTGTTGCCAGATTGGATGATTTTCCGCCCGCAGGGTTTAGTGCCCCAGGTGCTTTTTGGGCTGGCAGATCTGGCAACCCTGACTACGGCATGTGTGAGCGGAAACAAGTTAATTCTTTCTTTTGTCAGGTAAGAAAATGTTAAATAATCTAAGCTCACACTTTGGCTTCGTTATTATTAAACTTGCATGACAAAAAACAAACACTGCTGATATTTTATGTCGTTATAATTATACATTTATATGACGTGAGTTTTTCAATAAAAACATTAACTCAGACGGCGTTTTATTGTTATTTGTCATTAACAGAAATTATTTGTCAATAACAAATTGATCCCCAAATTTAAAGATACAGTATGCAGTTTTTCACATGCAGGATTATGCCTATATATCACTGATAAATGTATGTATATATATATATATATATATATATATATATATATATATATATATATATTTATATATATATATATATATATATATATACTGTGTATATATATATATATATATATATATATATATATATATTGTTGTGAGGAGCGGATAATAACTCTCAGGATGGCGCGGGAGGCGATTAAACACGCGAGGCGTTCGGCGGGTTGTACGCGTGTGTGTGCGCTCACCTCACAAGCCGTTGACCGGGAGGGTGATGGCGGGGTGATGGCGGGAACAAGTGATGGATGCGCCGTGTCCGGGCACCCGGGTTCTTCCCCGGTAATCCGGAGATATCGGTGGAGATCGCGTGATGATCCCACCGATGATGGACAATGAAAAGTGAACACTAAATCCCACCCACGC
>OMKY01207432.1:0-10508 GCA_900302395.1 Bregmaceros cantori
CACCACTAAATAGCAGAGACAGAAATTCAAGTCTATGTGAACACTTGTGTAGCGAGTGTGAAGTGAACTGGAGTTTGCTGCATTAGAATCACACAACGAATATGATTAGATGAGAGAGAACACATGACGTGGGTGGTGGAAGTTCCCAGCATGCAACAGGAGCATAGCAACAGGGGGTTGCTAGGGGAAAGTGCCACCCTGACTGGAAACGTCTGTGCCTAGGACAATGTATATAAGCAGTTGGTTGCCCTATGGTAATCGGCTGTACAGCCTATTACCGTCGAAGCGATCACTGTGTGTACATACTTCGACCTCGTTACACTTGCAAGTTTGGATAGGGTTTTGTGGAAGGAAAATCCTTCCATATGTCACAATCTGGATATTATGCCATAAGCTCATACAATTTGGAGTGCTGGCCTGTGAATTTGCATGTCTTCCCCCATGCTGGGGGAAGTCTGGACACATAGACCAGCCTTGATCCATTGTCATACAACCAAGCCTCATCGGAGTCACACCTACGGTGAACACCTGGACATCCTGCCAAAAGGTTGCAAGTTAATGGCATTAACATGTCCCCCTCCTCACGGAGTCGGGCGTCTGGCTGAAGACCACACCTTCCTCCCACAATGTGTATATAAACCCGGACTCGGCATTCAATCCGGGCCATTTCTTCACCTGCAGAAGCGTGGCCCAGGAAGACAATCTAGTTTTGTCTTCCTGTAAATATTGTTTATTATTTTGTTGTTACTGGAAATAAACCGTTAACCCATTGGATTAAATTATTCATTGTCTGGACATTCTAATTCCAACGAACTTGATATGTGATACTCTTACTTAAATGTGTGTTATGTTGCCTCGCTCGGTGTCATTTGTTAAATAAGTTGATGTACCCTGACTGATAAAGTTAAAACACATTCTAAGAGTATTTTTCCCTCCACAGTATGTTTCGAATTCCTGGGCAATTTTAATGCATGAGCACTTATGTGATTATTTGCATTTGAAGCATCGCAAGTGCTTATGTAATTATTTGCATTCAGGTTTGTGCCGCCGCATTCAAGCCTGTACGTGTCCCTTTGTAGCTGTTCATGCATGCGCACACTTGTTTGTGTGTTTCTGGCAGATCATTTGTATTCCGGCATTATCGTGTGTGCTGTTTTTTAGCTGGTATGGACATATGGCTTTCGTGAATTTTTGAGATGCAGCTGGGAAAAGCAGTGAACTGGCAGTTAGGGTGAACAACCGAAATCCCTATGTTCAGAAAGGTTGTAGGTTGTTTAGGGGTTAGGGCAGGGATTAGGTAAGGGGTTAAGGTTACGGTAGGATGTAGGGTAGAGGTTAGGGTAGTGGTTAGGATTAAGGGTTAACCCCTAACCCTACTGTGACTAAACGGCCACTGTCACTAAATGCCCCATAACTTTTCTGAACATAGGGATTTCGGGACATAGGGTACAAACCAGCAGTTAGTAGTGAATTGTTTTTTTTTTTAGATAAAACAAACCACTCATCCATTTCAAGCTTCAAAATTGAAGGAATTAGAAATGAAATGGCATCTCCTGCTCCCCAAATGGTCTCCCATGCTTTATTCGCCCCAAGTGATGTAGCTTCTCTTACATACTTCTTGACCAAGCTGGCGCTGCCCATGCGTCCATTTCTATATCATATCCCAAAGATATTTTACAAATAGTCACTGCTGCAATATTACACTTAATCAACTTCTCATTGACTGAGGGGCAGGTTCCCTAAATATTCAAGGAAGCCGTAATAAAGACCCTGCTTAAGAAACTGATGCTCAGTGCAGAGGTCCAACCTGTGGTAGCCACCCCTCTCACCGTGCATACCATCTCGTCTCCCCACTTCCCTCGGGCAGGCGCTACAGAGCCGCACGTGGTAAGATCCCCAGACTGAAGAACAGTTTCTTGGGGGGTACTGGGCAGGAGCAGTCACTGTAAAACATGCTATACAAAATTTTGAGACTATTCGCGCTGTATGTAAAAACTCTGTTTTTACCGGTGGTTCCCGCTGAACCTGCACCCATGTTTGACGTGTCACATATGTCGCTGCTCTATTATTGCATCATTGCCACTCTATCGCTCAAAGTGTTTTCACATAGCTTGTCTGCTCATAACCTCCGTGTGTACTGCTGTTTATATATGCTAGATTGTGAATAAAGCTGATTCTGATGACTCACCTTATAGGCACATTTTGAACTCGAGCATGACTATCAGGCTTACCACCTTATAATTAAGGATTCGGACTTCTAACTAAGGTTTCATTTGTTATTTCTTTCCTTTCTCTTCCAAAGGTCAGACGGACTTATTGAGTTTCTACGTTCTGGAATTGGCCTCAGATCTTTCTCTATTTGCTTTTGCTCTCTTCTCACCTCCTTACTCTCACACTCTCTGTCTGTCTCTTCCCCTCCATCTGACTCTCCTTGCTCTTCCTCACTCTACCTCTCTACTGCGTCTTCGCACTACATCTGCATTTCCATCATTATAGCTCAATTACAATTGCTCTTTCCTCTGTCTCGTTCTTCCTTCCATCTTTCTCTCCGATTTCCTTTTCTGTTGATCCTCCGTCTATGCCATATGCCTCAATTTATTACTGTGTCTCTCTCTCTCTATCTATGTCTCTATTCCTTCCTCTGCACCCTCTGCCACACTCCCCTTTCACCACCTTTTTTTCACCTCGGTCTGAGGGCCTTTCTCAATGTGTCATTAAGCCCTGGCAGTGACATGACAGCTGATGTTTTGCACAGAAAAAAAATCACATTAGAATTGGCACTGTGAAGTGCATGGTGGAAAATCTCCATATCCATAAGATTTACATCTACAATGGTCTGGTAACAGGGTTGGATAGTAATGGGACTTTGTCACATCTGAGGTAACGAGTAACAGCAGTTACAACTACACAGTAAATCGACCAGGGTTGAGTCAACCTCCATAGAGTTACATTTAACACTTTCTGGAGTATAATGAACACTTTTGAAAGGGTTAATTGTTTTAACTATATTTCAGTGTTAATTAACTGCTCCTAGTTAACACTCTATTCTAGTCTATTTTCCCTCGTCACTGATTAGTGTTGATACTTCTTCCAAACCGATGATGCTTGGCAAACCCGATGTGGACAATCAGTGTTAATCATTTAACTCAACTTAAAACAACACCCTCCATCGAGCTCTTTGAGCACTTCCAGTGTTAAAGTAATACACAATCAACATCCGGTGACTCCGATCAACTCTGGAATAATTAACACTAGGAAAACCAACTCAGAACAACACTTCTAATTTTGCTGTGTACAAATGTAGGAATTTGGAGGCACATTTATCACCATGATTAACCCAATTCTATGCAAATGTCTTTCTGCTAGCTTACCCACAGACCTATTTACTTGTGAATAGCCCTGAGAAAGAAAGTTCATGAAATGAATTAATTAACTTTTTGTGAATGTTTGAAGGTTGAATTTGAAGGTTATTTAGCGGTACTGTTTTGGGTTTTTTTCGTTCAGATTTCATACCAGATTTCAAAAGCATTCCAGTGACCTTCGCCCCAACCAACACCGGTTCCACGAGAGAGCGAGGAAGCGGGCCAGGTATTTTGTGGCAGCCCACCCTCACCCTGCACGCCACCTTTTGTTCATACCAGATTTCAAAAGCATTCCAAGTGAAAACACAGCAAAAAGCAAAAAAAACACATTCCGAACGGCACTGCATCTATCCTCATCTGAGAATCTATATCCCCTCTCTCCTCCGCATGCATACCGCCTGCGCTCTGACCCGCGGCCACTGCTCAACAGAGGGCGGGGAGCGCTGCTTCCGTTCAATTTTTGGTTACATGCTTACTTATGCGCTCTGCCTGGACACGTGTGATGATCAGAAAATGAGAACTACAATTCCAACTATAATGACTATATTACTTGGAAGAGGGGAAAAATGTCCCTTACATTCTCAATTCCGCAGAGAGCAATTTAATGATTCTGTGGAATTCCACGTCTTAAAATTTCGTATTCCGCGGGCATGAAAAAAATCTAAAATGTCCACTTCGGAAGCAAGCCTATTTTTCTTAAGTGATAATGAAGTCAGCATTATCTTATTAAATGATTTGCAATAGAAAAACACTGAAACAATGCATTTATAAAATAATAAACATTTTCTGTGCAAAAATAGTTTTGGAAACATTTCTGCAAACAGCATATGTGTTGCTTCAACATTCAACATTTAAAAACCAAAAAAGAAAGGGTTGATTACTTGAGGTACCAGTATTCCACAGGCTGGGGAGAATTCCGCAGATGATAATCATTTCCACGAAAACATCCAAGAGATGAACAAGCATCTTGGATTTCTTTTTTTTGGGCACAAGCACAGTTTTTCATTATTTATTGAGAGAGATAGTGACAGGATTAAATCAGAAACAGAGTGAGGGTGAGACGTTGCAGAAAAGCTGGACAGGGGATTTGAACCTGCAGCACTGCTCGGTCTGGGCAATGCGCTCACTACCTGCGTGGCCACCACGCACCCCCAGGAATCTCGGATTTCTGGTGGGACTAAACAGTGAATTAATGTACGCTTAGCACAAAATTTGTGGTGTGAAGCCTAATTCCCTTTCCATTCTGTAAGCAAATTGTGCTACCATACATGAAATTAAGCTCTTATTCATCGCATTTTGTATTGATTATATCTTGTTGGGTTAAAAATGCTAAAGCTTCAACATTTTTTATGAGTTACTTTCTACTTTTACTCAAGTAAATTTGAGGTGAAAAAAGTTTTACTGAGATGTCAGCAATTTGCAACTTGTTACATTAACTTGGCCTTTAGCGACACCTGTAGGGAATGTTAGCACATATTTTGGCGTCATATCGCTCTTTCCCTCTTGGGCGCTCTCTCTCTCTCTCGCTTGGTCTCTTTCTCTCTTTCTCTTGGTCTCTCTCTCTCGGGCGCTCTCTCTCTATCTCTCTTTTTTACTGAAAGTTACTCAGTAATTTTGCTACTTAAGTAACTTTTTTGTGGATTACTTTTTTAACTTTTACTTGAGTAACTATTTGGATGACTACTTTTTACTTTTACTTGAGTAATATTTTGCTGAGATAACAATACTTTTTCTTAAGTTATTTGTATGGCTACACTGCCCATATCTGGTTGTGTGTATTGAAACAGCCTTCCACAGCAACACTTATGGGGGACAGACAGGGTGTTAAGTGGAGGGCTGGTTCCCCGATGTTACGTTCCCTGTCGTTCCTTTCAACAGCAGCCATACTTAGCTCAGAACCTGTCTCACTGATTGGTACGTTCATTCACACACAGGAGTGACACCCTATGTTTTTATCCTCCCTCAACACCGAGTGACTTGACTCGTGTATGTGTGCACTTTGTGCATTGCACCCCTTAAGTGAAAAGGGATTTGTATTTTTTATTTTTTGCTTCTGACAAATACCATCACTTCAAAAGTAGTTTTCTGTATTCCAATCTAATGAATCATGCTAACCTATTAACCTTCACTGGAGATGGAGGTGCATACACAAGCATGTTTGCACCTCTTCAGGTTTCTCGTAAAACCTTTTAAAGGCATTAAATTAATTATTTCCAAAATAAGGCATTGGAAAGCATTAAAAACAACTCAAATAGTATTTCTAAAGACTTGAACATTTTAATGTGAAACCGACATAATAATATATGTCAGTTTCATTCAAGTTGGATTTACCTATGGAAGCAGCCATCCCATTGGTCCAGAAGAACATGTGAGTAACTTCAAGTCAGATTTTGACTGTATTTCATCAATACTTACAGTATGTAAAACGAAGTGAGCGAAGTGGGGTGGATGATGTGAATTTGGCTCAGAGTGAGCTGCAGTTGCTGTACATTTTGTGTGACAAATTCAGCCACTTCCATCCACTACAATGACTTTACATAGGCAGGCAACTATACAGACACAGGAAGAGTGTTTCAGCCAGCAGGACAAAATGTCAGTCTCCTGTATTTTGAGGGTAAACCGCTCTATTGAGAGAGATAATGACTGGATTAATTCAGAAACTGGGAGTCGGTGGGAGACTAGGGGTGTAAATCACACTCATCATGGCGATTCGATTCAGTATCGATTTTCTGACCCAACGATTTGTTTTTTTTCCGATACTCAAGAATTCACCACGATTCGATGCGATTTGATTATTATATTATTATTATTTTGGTGTCTTGCTGCTAGAGTGTGTGTGCGCATGCATGAGTGTGAGAGAGAGCGAGATGGGAAGGGAAAAATAGAGAGAGGGAGCGAGAGAAGGGGAGTGAAAGTAATACCTATACGATTTTTCTCCGCTGTCTCACTCACCTGGCTCTGCTCCGCCGTAGCCATAGACTGTATACACATACAGTCTGTGGCCATGGCACACACGCTGTGTTTGCATTTGTGTGTGAAAAGGAAGCGAGCGAGGCGCCAAATAGGTTTAGCGCCACCCGCAGCACAGGAGTGGAATTATGTCCAGGAGAAAATGGATAAAAAAGACCAGAAAAAAATCGACACTCTTGCAGATGTAGCTGTCGATACATTGTATTGACAGCTGTTGTATCGATATATTGATACAAAATTGATATTATTTAGACCCCTAGGGGAGGCATTGCAGAAAAGCCAGAGAGGGGATTAGAACCCACGGCAATGCTCAACCTATGATCCGGGGATCGCACTCTATAACCACTCTGCCACTGCACCCCCCCCCCCCAAAGATAGCATATTAATACAGCCGAGGAAACATACTTGTATGATTGGCATCTGAGTGTCGACTTCAACTGAGTGGCATTTGGCCGGTACGTACTTGTTATTGCATAGAAACGGAACGAGGACAAACGGCCCATGTAGCACGTTGTTGTGGCAGTTAATTTGTTGAAAACATTGCGAGAAGTGAGGTGCAACGTGAAGACGTGCAAGCCCACGCGGCTCGCTGGAGTACAGCGAGGCAATTCAAAACAAAGTATAAGAAACAGAGCTATCCATCATTACCCACATGCTCCAACAGACACACGTATATGCACTCTTGAGCACACACACACACACACATGTTTTTCAATGCATACACACGGACAAAAACACTGCAAAAAACAAAGAAAAAAATATCAATAAGAGATAAAATGTAAGTGAAGTAAACATGACCCCAGTACCACCTACATGGTAACCTTTGGAGTTCTGGGAGCATGTTTTGCATAGTTTTATACATTTAGCATTTAAGTCATGCACAAAGGTGGAATACTGATGAAGGTTATGAGAATAAAACATCCATGTGTTCATACACTACACAAATTGCATTATCACAGATTTATCACTCTGACAATCATTGTCTTCAAGCCCGCTCTTTGCCATGGCCTTGTTTATCATTGTTAAATAAAATAAGGAAAATACTGACTCTAAAATTTCTCTTTATAATAAATTAACAGAAGAGAAAATGTAATCGCAATAAACAAGATGGTAATTGGCAAAGCTGCTTTTGATATGAGGCAGAAATTTAATACATTTGAAATATTCAAATCGCATGGGAAAAATGCTTTCTAAAAGCTCACAATAAACCTATAGGGGTAACTCATTGTTGCGCATGTAGCTGCCGTTATGGAGTTAGCATAGCGTTGTTTCCTGATGATGAGTTCTAGCTGCATTAGCTGTAGCTATGCTACTTAGCCAGCTGGCTAGCCGGTCTGCTAACATTGTAGGTTAAAGTATGTTATGATGATTATTCCATCCTTCACCTTCACAAATCATAAGTACTTCTATTCTCAGCGGTATGTGTATGTTTCTGGCAATGTCTAAACACACACCACTCCCTATACCTAACACTCTAGCTCCTGCTATTAGTCCCGTTCTACCGATTTTCAACACTTGCACCTTTTACTTGAACGTAAAAGACACAAAGTACCTTATGAGATGGGTCAGTAAATGACCATACTTGATTGATGTTTGGCAGATATGGGCGGAGTAGCCATAAATATTACTTAAGTAAAAGTATTGCTAACTCAGCAAAATATTACTCAAATAAAAGTAAAAAGTAGTCATCCAAATAGTTACTCAAGTGAAAGTAAAAAAGTACTTCACAAAAAAGTTACTTGATTAGCGAAAGTACTGAGTAACTTTCAGTAAAAAAAAAAGAGAGAGTGAGAGCGCCCGAGCGAGAGAGCGATACCAAGAGACTATGAGAAGAGGGCCCAAGAGAGAAAGAGACAGAGAGCGAGAGAGAAAGCACCCAAGAGAGACAGAGAGAGCTCCCGAGATAGAGAAAGCCAGAGAGAGAGGGAGAGAGATATGATGCCAACATATGTGCCAACAGTTCCCAACGGGTGTCGCTAACAGGGCTAAAGGCCAAATTAATGTAACAAGTAGAGAATTGCTGACATCTCAGTAAAAAGTATTTTTTTTCACCTCAAATTTACTCGAGTAAGAGAGTCAGCGAGCAAGAGAGTTTGTACGAGGTATCCATGAAAGTGTTGGTGGGGAATTTCGATCAGCCGGCATTCGGTCAGGGGACGCCGACATTCCGGTACGGTTAGGGTCAGGGTTAGGAACGGCCTTTCCAGCATGCCGCAACCACGGCCCTTCCATGTCAGAACGGCGGCGATTCTGTGTCTGGGCAGCAAATTTACCATGTTGGAACCGCAGAACTTCCAAATAAAAGCTGTCGCAAAGAAGAATCGTGTGAGTCATAATGGGGGCGTGTAACAGAGAGTGGGCCAGACAGAGCTGTACCCCAGCTAACCTCTCACATTGATTGTGTAATATTTGGAACATGACTCTAGCATGTTATGTCCTCATTTGATGTGGTAAATGAGACCAAAAATGGAGAGCAATCTTCTTTTTTTTAATGCGGACAGGCTGCAGAACTGACACGCACGGAAGCAAGGTGTGTCAGAACAATCTAATTCAGAATGCTGGTCGTGCACAGAGCGTGTGTTCTCTACATCCATACAGCGTACATACACAACACGGCACATCTTCATTGGCTGTGTCTGAAATCGCTCCCTATCCCCCATATAGTGCACTATATGGGGTTCACGCCATTTTGTAGGGGTGTCCGAATTCTCCATGTACCCTATATAGTGCACTGAAAGTATCCCACAATGCACCGCAAAAAGTAGTGAGCATCGGATGTAACCTAGAAGGAGCAAATGACCTAAACTTTAAAAAAATGGTGCAGCTGGAGTAAATAGTGACTGACCACGGCAAATACTTATAAATGTAAGTGCTTTTGACTTTTTGTGATGATTTTTGAATTTTATAATGATATTTTTTGAAATTCTATTTTATAATCATTTTCAACGACACCGACTTTAGTGTCCAAAATCTCGGCGTAATCTCGGAGTAGGGAATAGGGAGTGATTTCGGACACAGCCATTGAATCATGGTTCTTTGATCAAGAGAACATTTCTTGACCAAAGGAATATCCTGTGGCATCTAGTGCAGGGTTGGGTAACTGCCGGCCCCCAGGCCACACACACCCCACGACCCCACCTAGTGTGGCCCACAAATAGATTAATAATAATAATATAATTGTCATGGGCCGCTCGTCCACGGGCGGCACCCAGGCACCAGGTTCGGCCGTGGACCGCACGAGCACAGCTGGTGCTCCTCTCACTCGGCTCCGGAGCGGCTCCATGATTGGCTGCTCTCCCCTTCTTAAAGGGGCTTCGGACTGGTCCGACGCAGCGTCCACGTTCTTCCTCGGTCAGTACTAACGGAGACAAGTTTATGTTTTGTATAGCTAGATCGCTACACTCCCTGAGCTCTCAGTGTAGCTTGTTGTTAGCCACTTAGCCTGTTAGCCATCGAGGTAACCAGAGGCTACTCTCCTGCTACAGGAACCACCTACATCTCCACCTCTGGATCCGGCTCATCGGTCTCGGACCAAACCCCGGCGATGAGTACTCCTTCTAAGACATTGTAGTTTATTACGGACAATTATTCTTCGTGTTCAGAGACTCTCATTGCCTGTACACTGTTGCTTTTGTTTACCTTTGCACACTGTGTGCTACAAGTGTTTTGTGTTTGGTTCCTGTGTTGCAGTATACGAATGACGGCGGGGTCGTCATTCACACCTTTATTGCACTCTTGACTGAGTCCTTAATTCTTTATTCTCGCTGTACGAATCATAACAGAATCTACGCATTTCACGCTTACCCCGTCAGCGCTATGGTGACAGGCATCTGGGTGGGCATTTCTGAGAGAAGTCTATCCCATGTCAGTGTCATGGTAAATGACAAAGATGCTAAGATGGCTTCATAACATTCACTGCTCCGAGCACACCGCCCTGGAGCGCATTTATGGGAATACCCTGCCCATGTCACAAAAGATCACCAAAACGAGGCGGACATTGCCATTGGGCTACCGAGGAAATACAGCCTTTATTGGGAATGGAAAGAGAGGACCAAGGTTGAATGAGAAGTGTGGAGGTGTGTTGTCGAGTGAAAGAAAGAAAGTAGACCAATGCTTTCCCCTAAACTAAATTAATACTGCATAGACATTGAATAATACACTGCATAGACAATACTG
>OMKY01207435.1:0-21066 GCA_900302395.1 Bregmaceros cantori
TATCAAGTACAAATGTGTTTTCCACTCATTGTCACGTACACATGTATGCATTATGTAACTAGCTAAAACAGGTCATGTTCTTGGGTGATAATGTGACATGCTTGATGTGTTCGACGTGTAAGACATGCATTGGTTCTGATAACATGTACTATCACTTCTCTATATTAGATAGCACGTTTCTGTGAAACGTGGGCATTTCCAGACAGCACATCCTGACAGACACTGGCTGTTTGATCTGTCCCTCCTTATACATTTTGGGTTTCAATAAACCTCTTGAGACCCATTCAACCAGTGTGCTTCCTCCCTATCTGAACTCACCAAGTTTACTGGATATTGCCTTTCAAATATCCATAACATTAGCACAGCACAAGTTACCACCAAAGTCTTTAAATAACACGGTAGGTGTGAGCTCCCACTGAATAGACATGTTGGAAAATATAGGCAAAATAAATGGTACTGGAAGTCATGTTCAGCCTAGAAATTTCAGAACTCCTATTACAGAACCACTGACTCTAAAGCGTGTGCATGATTACAGACCCACACTCAACTTTATTGCCAAGAAGAAAACACACAAAACACATTTGACTTTTCAGAAGACTATATTTATTTTTTTGTCTCTCTCGATGAACAGTCTGCTATAGTAATAATAATGATACTCTACAGTAAGGCTTAACATGAACATTTCTCCGCTTAATTCCAGTCTAAAAACCAAAACATACAAAATAACGTTAGCACCAGAGTTTCAATAATATTCATATTGTTCCCAAACAGGGCACTAAGTACAGTACTGGACAACTTCTCCTCCTCATGGAATATTTTAATTCCTTTCAACGTTTGTGCCTCCAGAACACATTTGACAACAACACACATTTCTTTTTTTTGTACAAAAATGTTCTCAATCACATGGATATACAGCAGGGCTGGGGATAGGGCTGTGGCACGTGAACGTCACATTGTGGTGGTATCATTGCGGTCACACGAACAGACAAACAGCGATATTTGCTTAACATTGTCAGTTTAAAAGTCTTCTATTATTGATATATCCTGGGTAATATGCTATCAATCACCAACAGATGACAGCCTAACTATGTTCAGTGTATTTGCTCCTATATAATATTACTCCTACATAAATGGCGTCACGGCCATCTTGCTGGTATCACATACGACGAAGTAGATGTATACCATGGCTCTGATCCGGTTCAAGGAACGAGAACCGAAAACGAACGGAAATGTATTGAATTTTACGAGGATATATTCTCTATATATTTTAACATATCCTAAGTCTGGGAGACTATTTCCATCCACTTTCACTGTCAGTCATCAAGCCCCATGCATCTGGGGCTCCATCTTGTGGACAGACGAGGAAGCAAATGTAATGGCGTTAATACAGTTGCACTGAAGTTTGAAAGTCCACCAAATATATTTTGTATAAACTATATAAAAAACTTAATATTTCACAAAATTAGGAACTTCAAGAACGAACAAAATTTTTGCGTTCCGAAGCGGTTCACGACCGATATTTTGGTGGCGGAACGGTTCCGAGAACGAAAACATTGAAGATAGGCCTGGCTGAACCGTTCAGAATGGAATGTTTGAAAAATAATTTCGTTTTCAAGCCCTGATGTATACGTACAGTTAAGAGGTATTATTTCCACTTTGCGTCCATTATATGGGAGCAAAGAGGATAACGGAGCCATCTGCTGGTGATTGATAGCATATTACCATGGATGATGACTCTTTTAAAAGGACCATCTTATGCAAACATCGCTCTCTGCCTGTTCGTCTGACCGCGGTGACACCAGCAAAATGTCTGCCGGCGCCAACCCATAACATCACCGTGCAACAGCCCTATTAATGTGCTAGATGTAATCAGATTACAAAAAGCATGAACTGCTCTCCCTTACGTCTACATTTACAAATATATAATATAATATAGATTACAGTTACATCTGCCCGGCCATGAGGATTACAATCATTTGAGCCTGCTCATCAATTTGATGAAAGGGAAGAAATATGAGACCATGTACATGTCAGTTATCATGTAAAAATCATCACAACGGTTGCAATTATTTTCATTATTCTTCAGTCTTTCAATATTATATTGGCGATGTACCACAGACTGTATCTTACATACAGTCTGTGAGTTGTACTTTGAAGCAGGGCTCCGAACCGGTTCAAGGATCGAAAACGAAAACCGAAAACGAACAGAATTTCACGGAATTTTACTAGGAGCGGAAACGGAAACGAAAAAAGATTTCTTCAACTGTTCCGGAACAGAAACTGAACATTATGAAATCCACAAAGCCGGTTAAAAACGTTTTTTTTTCCGTTCTCTTTATATTCTAGCATATCCTATATCTAGGAGACTATTTCCGCCCACTTTCACTGTCAGTCATCAAGCCCCATGCATCTGGGGCTCCATCTTGTGGACAGACAAGGAAGTGAAGTGAATGCTTCGGAGTATAAAATAAATAAATAAATTATATATACATATATATATATATATATACATATATATATATATATATATATATATACACATATATATATATATATGTGTGTGTGTGTGTGTGTGTGTGTGTGCGTGTGTGTGTATAAACTATATCTAAACTTAACATTGCACAATATAAGGAACGTTAAGAACGAACAAAATGTTTGTGTTCCGAACCAGTTCAGGACCAATATTTTGGTGGTGGAACGGTTCTGAGAACGAAAAAGTTAAACATAGGCCTACCTGAACCGTTCGGAACAGAACATTTTTAAAATTATTTCGTTTCCAAGCCCTGCTTTGAAGTAACCAAAGAGTAACATAAAGGAAGCCTCCCAGGGGTGTATCGTCTCTTTAACTGCTGTTAGCCTGGCTAGCCAGACCCAATGAGTCAGGCATTGCACGCGTTAAGGCCCATTCATACCTTGCGTAAACTTACGATTACAGATAGCATGTTTGCAAGCCAAAATCCATAACCACGCCCCCGGGGAACTCACACTCCGGCATATGACCCAGTCGTGACGCCAGAGTCCACCGCGGCAATTTTCCATCTCAGAACTTGCATTCTGACATGTAATCCTAAACCCTACCCCCTACCTCTGCCCTAATCCTAAACACTACCCTAACCCTAAACCCTAACCGTGGTTATGGATTTTGGTTTGCAATCCGTAAAAACGCATATGGATATGGATGGAGCGTTTCACACGTTCTCTCCCTCGATTAGGTACGTCAACAGACATGGAGGTGGGGACCTTATGATGACGACTTAAGATTTGCGAATGGATGAAATGGAGCAATATCACCGGAAAATGTGGGGGGCGCTCCTGAGTATAAACAGCTGTTGTTGCACACGGTAACGTAAGAGACGCTCAAAGACGTGAAGGCGGCAACGCTTGGAGCCGTTGGCCGCAGGTAGGGTACGAATGGGCCTTTAGGTGTTATTAGGCGTTGGCTATGCAAACGAACATTGGAGCGATGGGTGGACAATCCGTTTGGTCTGGCTTGCCAGGCTACACAGTACATGTTGCAGTGTTAAATCAACACTTAAACAGTTAAATTTAGCACTGTGTCTGAGTGTATTTGGTCCTTATCAGATTTGGTGTTAAATTAACTCTTTCCATAGTGTTTAACTCCTCTTAAAATTAACTTGAAATGGAGTAAAAAATTAACACTGGCTAACACTGTTCAGCACCGCCGGCACGTCCGTGAAGGGACGGGCGTCTGCATCTGAGCGGACCAAGGCCGCGAAGACCTGCGACACGGCGAGTCGGCAGCACCGCTGCAACCCAAACCCCTGGGTCCGAGCCGAACCTCGGTCCACGCCAAGGGTCATGATGCAATGAAATTGGTGGTCTTTAAAGTTTGACACTGCGTATTTAACACTGCAGAATTGACTGTGTAGTGGTCTTATGGGGACGCGTTTGTTTGAAAAATGTTTCATTACTCAGACGGAGTAATCCTAAATGGACCTCTTCCCAATCAAGTATACTTTAGTTATTTATGTACCGTGCAGCCAAGTGGAACGAGTCATATTCTACTAAATATTATTTCATTTCACATCACACTGACAAGCTAACAAGATCGATTGAATATTTAACAAAGCAAAATACTCCTTTTTTTTTTCTCTTCAAACATTATACCCCCAAAACCACCTGCAACAAAACTATTGTACCTCCTTCATTGTGATATCAAAAGTGTTTCGAACTAAAAAGAGAGTCTAGCCGGTCACACAGCAAGTAATAACTAATAATAAATAAATAATGTACATTCGTTGGGCGAAGACACGAAGATGACTGGGACTCACAAACACTGGAACATCCAAGACACTCCGTCCTATTTATCGTCATGTGCTGTTCCACGTCATGCCACACCTTGGAGACGGCGGACATTTTGCTGGTATCACCAGAGATGGGCAAATGTAACGGATTACATTTACTCTGTTACAATTATTTTGTGTACTTTTTTACTACATTTACATGTACTTTTGGAATACATTTTTCACAAGTTACATTCTACTTTTACTCAAGTAAATCTGAGGTGGGAAAAACTACTTTTTACTGAGATGTCAGCAATTTGCTACTCGTTACATTAACTTGGCCATTAGCGACACCGGTTGGGAACTGTTGGCACATATGTTGACGACAGTCTCTCACTCTCTCTTTGGCACTTTCTCTCTCGCTCTCTCTCTCGCGCACGCTTTCTTTCTTTCTCGGTCTCTCTCTCTCTCTTGGTCTTTCTCTCTCGGGCGCTCTTTCTCTTTTTCACTGACTCATTACTCATTACTTTCGCTACATAAGTAACTTTTTTGTGGATTACTTTATTTACTTTTACCCGAGGAACTATTTGTTTGAGAACGTTTTACTTTTACTTGAGTAATATTTTGCTGAGGTAACAATACTTTTACTTAAGTAATTTTTATGGCTTCTCTGCCCATATCTGGGTATCACCTACAGTGAAGTATACATACGATTTAAGTGGTATTTTTTTACCACCTGACGTCCATTACATAGGGGCAAATACAACAATGTAGTTAGGCTGCCATCTGCTGGTGATTGATAGCATATTACCATGGATACATCAATATTAGAAGACTTTTAAACAGACAATGCTATGCAAATACCTCACTCTGCCTGTTCGCCTGACCGCGATGATACCACCATAATGTCTCCCCGCACCAGCCCTATTGATAATAGTAAATAAATAAATGCATGTTTTATTGTTTTTTCCTCCAACAAAATAAGTTGTCTTGTAGATTTAAAGAACCACCAGGCAACGTTCAACATCTAGAATGTCTTCCTGTAAATAAAGAGCTGGCTTTGTTCATTCATTTGTACTTTTGTGTGAACACGCAGGTTTGTCAATCATTAAAAATTGTAATCAGTAATCTAATCCCATCACCACATCCTGAAAGTAAATTAGGCCATGACTCTATTTAAATGTATTGCTTTATTTTAAAGGTATACTATGTAGAACTTAAGTGGGAAGCAAGGCTCCGAACCAGTTCAAGGAACGAAAACGAACGGAATTCTACAGAATTTTATGAGGAGCGGAAACAAAAAAAAGGTTTCTTCAACTGTTCCGGAACAGAAACTGAACATTATGAAATCCAGCAAACCGGTTAAAAATGTTTTTTTCCTGTTCTCCATATATTTTAACATATCCTATATCTGGGAGACTATTTCTGTCCATTTTCACTGTCAGTCATCAAGCCCCAGGTATCTGGGGCTCCATCTTGTGGAGAGATGAGGAATACTAATTTTAAAATATTAATACAGTTGCACTGACGTGTGAGAAGCCACCATATACTTTTTGTATAATCTATATCTAAACTTAACATTTCACAATATGAGGAACTTCAAGAACGAGCAAAATTGTTGTTTTCCGAACCGGTTCAGGACCGATATTTTGGTGCCGGAACGGTTCAGAGAACGAAAACGTTAAACATAGGCCTGTCTGAACCGTTTGGAACGGAACGTTTTAACAAATAATTTCGCTTTCAAGCTCTGGTGGGAAGGTGACGGAACTCAATCCAACAGGAACTGTTCTTTGATTAAAAAGTGGAGAACGATGATGGCGTCACCCAACACAACTGTAATAACACGTTATTCTTCATAAAAGCTACTTCAATAACACTACAATGACCTCAACATGGCCTTGAAATGAGTTGCAGGCTAGAACCACTTCACTCGGGAACATTGAACAGGTTTTGGCACCAAATTCTATGTCGTCTTAAGTAAAAAGTCTCATCCTCATCAACGACTCGTCCTCTGGCGGCCTACTTGTTTGCAAATTGATAACCTCTCATGAAAGATTGTAAAAACATTCTATGTAAAGCATTATTTCAGGCAAGGACTACAGTTGCATTTATTATTATTATTATTATTATTATTATTATTATTATTTTTATTTGCAGGGCTCCGAACCAGTTCAAGGAACGAAAACGGAAACTGAAAACGAGCGGAATGTTACGGAATTTCACGAGGAGCGGAAATGGAAACAAAAAAACATTTCTTCAAACGTTCCAGAACAGAAACGGAACATTGTGAAATCCACAAAACCGGTTGAAAAAGTTTTTTTCCGTTCTCTGTATATTTTAACATATCCTATATCTGGGAGACTATTTTTGTCCATTTTCACTGTCAGTCGTCTAGCCCCATGCATCCGGGGCTCCATCTTGTGGACAGACAAGGAAGTGAAGGTAATGACGTTAATACAGTTACACTGAAGTTTGAACATCCACCAAAAATATTTTGTATAAAAACAATATCTTAACTTAACATTGCACAATATAGTGTTCCAAACCGGTTCAGGGCCAATATTTTGGTGGTGGAACGGTTACATCAAATAATTTTCAACATCCATTATTTGCCTTTAAAAGCAACTTTTCAACTCATAATATAATCTGAAACTACACCGATTGAAAGACAAAGAAAAACACAAAACATTGATTTAATTTGTATTCTTCAAGTAGTCAAGCAGTAATGGTGGCCTCAAATATAGTCATATACTTTCAAATAACATTCATTGTTCAATGTGTTGAATTTAAAGTGATTTCAGGCTATATAATAATTTGTAGGAACATTTAGGAAATAAACTGTTGTAAATTCTTGGAACTTTTCAAAAAATAAAGTAGCGCCTTAAAATAATCCCCTAGGGATCTACAAACCACAACCACTAGACATAAAACATTGCATTGTTAAATTCATTCAGGTACGTCATAATGATGATATACTTGTATGTATAGTCATTCTCATGCCTGCCACAAGGTGGCGCCCAAAAGTGAAAAACGCTCTTTACGACGGGGGCCCACAATATATATCGATGCCCTTCATAAATAGACCAATATAATGTGCTATAATATTTTACAATATAATGTAATAGTATAAAATATAATATAATTACTTTACGTTATGATGCTACAAAACTTTCTTTGGTCGTTTCAACTTTCAGTAGCGTTCATTTTCTTTCCTTTCATTTTGGTCCCACGAGCTCTCGTTTCTAGATAAGCTGTATTTTATTACAAAACCACATACTCTTTATGGTACAAAGGTCATTTTCACCGGTGATCAATGTCCTTTTTTAATGAAAAATTAATTATGATTCATACGTGTTGTCGTGTATGAGTGAAGGTGATGCGCTTGTCTCTTAGCCTGACACGCCAAACCCAACGAACCAGTACCAGTGGTGCATGTGATTTTCACCCAATAAGGCTTTGACACAGACAAACACATGGCTCTCTATTGGTAATTAGTGAATTACTAATTTTAATTGTCAGTTAATTAGTTAATTGATAATTAGTTAATAAATAATTGGCTTTTTTGCCTCATTGTGATCACTGTGATGTCATATTACATGCTGCTCAGCAACCGGCCATTTTGACCTGCGCACACAACAAAAGTTTCGGGGGATATCCCTTTAAGCAGTCGGCGCCGACTGCCAACATCTAGTTATGAAATGTTTTAAAACCGCTTATTCCTATACCGTTAGTTCACGCCTCTAGAATGTTGTAGACTGGGCTGGTCATCTGGCGTACAGGGCACATCCCGTCGAGAACGTGTGTGGCCCTTGCACATTTTTGGCCCCAACAGGTCTGTCATTAAATAAATAAATAAATACAATAACTGCCATTTATCGTGTGGTACTTTGCTTGCCATGACGTCTAATATTTCTTAATAACAGTGTGTGTGTGTGTATATATATATATATATATATATATATATATATATATATATATATATATAATGCCACTCCAGCCCTGCCGAACACCATGATTTGTCCTAACGCTGTATACAGTTTACAGGGCTTCTGCTCTGGTGAGTGGGCTTTGTTGAGAATAATGGCTGTTATAATTATATAGTATATAGTGGCTGTTATATTATAAACTTTCAGAGATTCATTCAGTCATTTCAGGACTAACAAGCTACTCCACAGACTTGACCAACCAAGCTCTACCGTCTGTTCTCTACAAGTTGTATCTAAGCTTAAGAGTCTATAATACAAACTATTTTATAACTCTTCATTCTGTAATTTCCAGATCCTCATATTTGGCAGATAGACCGAGTGATTAAGACAGTCCAAGGCTGTGTAAATTACGTTATGTGACTTTTCGGGGTTCCGTGACCCCGGAACCCTGGAATATTAAACATGGTTTGGCTTTGAAGACAGAAAACACAAGAACAACAAAAATTAAATAACATCAGCAGACGACCTTCATCCAAACCAAATAATAACAACAGTCAAAAGCAGAGCCCAAAACTCTATGGTCAGATCAAGACTGACCTGACAAAACCTGACCTACCAGCCCTAAACAGAACTAGCCTGGCAAACCCAACCCAACGGATCGTCCACGCATCGGGTCTGGAGTCCATCCAATCAAAAAACAATCTGATCCTCGGCTACGTTTCTGCTGACCAATCAGAGCTGCGTTGAGGCGGGCTCTCTGTGAGACGAGATGCTTCCTACTCTGTCACTTGTCACGCCTCCTGAGCTGTGATTCTTCTTTTTTTTTAATAATGCTCCTCCCCCCCTGCCACCACCACACGCCACACCCCTTTTCAATCCCATCGACTCCAGATCCAAATGCACGATCGAGCGATGCATGGACGATTGTTTGGTTTGGCTTTCCTGGTTTAAAATAAAACAACATTGGACTGGGACTAGAGGAAGTTGTCCCATATCAGATCCCATTCTGGTAGGCTGCCACAGCCAGTTGTCGTCAGTTAGCCAGTACAGCCAGACCCAGTCCTTCTATTTGGTGAAAACAGGCCATAAAAGTGCTACAGTTCTGTGTGTGTGTGTGTGTGTGTGTGTGTGTGTACATTGGTTGATGTAAAAAACAAAAACGATCAAACTGTTTGAGTTGTAAACTGTGGTCTTGATACATTGAGGTGCTGAGAGGCCTTGGTTGTAGAGCGGAAGTTTGGGAAACTGTCACAGCTTGGCGTGTCACCTGGCAGTGGCCACTCTCTCTCTTTTCTCTCCTTACATATGGAGGCTGGAAGAACCTGTCCCCCATCATAGCCCTGTGCACCAACCTCTTCATTCTCTCTCCATATATATGTGCAAAAAATAACACACTCCACCTGCTGGTGGAGTGTGTGACACTGCCACTGTTTGTGGTAGCACCGGTTTTTATAGTTTTGTTGGTTGAGTTGCTGTTCAGAGATGAAGATTCTCAGCACCAGATAAAAAAACATGAGGAACAAAAACATGTAATCAAAACGGCCGCTTCAAATGTGCTGACGTGTCAGAGCCATCAACACGTTCACAAGGAATCACACTCGTTATCCCACAACACACACTCGTTATCCCACAACCAGGGCTCCGAACCGGTTCAAGGAATGGAAACGAAAACCGAAAACGAACGGAAATTTACTGAATTTTATGAGGAGCGGAAACGGAAACGAAAAAAGATTTCTTCAACCTTTCCAGAACAGAAACGGAACATTATGAAATCCACAAAACCGGTTAAAAACATTTTTTTTCCGCTCTCTATGTATTTTAACATATCCTATGTCTGGAAGATTATTTTCGTCCACTTTCACTGTTAGTGATCAAGCACCATGCACCTGGGGCTCCATCTTGTGGACAGACAAGGAAGCGAATGCAATGACGGTAATACAGTTGCTCTGAAGTTTGAACATCCACCAAAAATATTTTGTATAAAAACAATATCTAAACTTAACATTTTACAATATAGGAACTTTAAGAACAAACAAAATGTTTGTGTTCCGAACCGGTTCAGGACCAATATTGGTGGTAGAACAGTTCCGAGAACGAAAACGTTAAATATAGACCTGTCTGAACTGTTCGGAACGGAGCGTATTAAAAATAATTTCGTTCTCAAGCCCTGCCCACAGCACACACACGTTATCTCACAACACACACTCGTTATCCCACAACACACACTCGTTATCCAACAACACACACTCGTTATCCCACTAAATGTTACTCGTGCATACTAGTTCGCTGATTCCACGACAATAAGGAAGGCAAATTGATCCAATATGTCAAATAAAGGGTCGATTCAGACTGTATGACGACTTGAACAGCTGCAGCAAATCCTTTGTTATAAATGATTTGATTTGAAGTAACCCACGTGTAACCCCTTCCTCACCCACTTCATGTTCATTTGGTTCCTCTGCAGTTGTCTATCATGGCGCTAGCAAAGCTAACATCAAATTAGCGCACAATGGATGTGATGCTAACAACAGCGCACGTTCTTTCTGTGTTGTGTATTCGGCACATTCATTAAACTTCCTGCCCTTGCTAAACACAGCACCCGGGCCTTCAGAGAGCATGGACGACATTCTGAGCGCCAAAAGGCGACATTCGCATGAGCTGTTTAGAAAATATGTTCTGTAGCGACCCTACATTTTATATTACCGAGCCACCTTAGACAGGACCACGTGTAGTAAGCTGATGTAATCTCTTGGCTTGGTGACTGGTGATTGTGACATCACCTTCCGGCACGTTCGGGGTATAATGCATATAAGGAGATGCCTACGGGTCATTCTCCCTCTTTGTGATCCGGTCCTGAATAAAGACATCGCAGGAGCAACTTCAAGGTTTCCCAATGTCAATTCTACGACCTCTAAAATTGTGAAATAAACAGTCATTCAGAAAATAAATAATAATAACTATGTTGTACGCCGAGTAATTTAGTGAACTTTGTCTATGCCAGAAGGATTCGTTGAGACATTCTATGCAATCATTAGAGGTGATGGGTCAAGTCTTCTAGTATACAATATTTTGAAAAATGACTTGTAGGGTGGGTTGCCCTGATGTGGGCCAATTTTTACAACTTCCTAATGTGGGACAGTCAAATGTAGTGTTGAACAGTTGAATTTAATGTTAGACACATTACCATAGTTTGCTTTTACCATATTTTCACTGACATTCATTAGTTTAGGGAGGAGAACCAGCTTCCACATTAGGCAGTGGCCCACATTAGGACAATCCATCCTACATTTGGATCTTTCCCAAGGTTGTTGCACAACACAACAATTTAACACAATGTGTTGAATTCATTCACAATGTGCAGGCATCAGCCACGTGTTCTAAGTCATAAAAGTTTTGGGAACTCAGGAAAGATTGATCCCAGTTTTCAAGGGGAAATATTTGTAGCCCCACCTTTAATGATTGGATTAAATATCACAACGATTGCTGTTGACATAGACAGAGCTTACTAAACCCACCACAAACTGATTAGCTCTGGCAATAAGCAGAGGTAGAGAAGGAAAAATGTGTTGATTGTAACAGTTGGTGTGAAAACAACGTGTGTTTTGATATTTGGGGAAAGGCGAACGGGGTTCACGGAGTTTAATGTCTGTTCCGCTAATAATAGTTTATGCTGCCGCAGCATTTGACACTTCTGTTATATGATTTCCGCCAGCAGAGGGCGCTGTGGTTCAGGAGAAATTGAAGTTGTATCCTAGAAGTTGAGGTCATCACACATTTGAACGCCATGTTGGGTTCCAGGCGACTTACTCAATGCGTTATACTGAAGCTGACGTTACAATTATTATTGTTATTGTTATTGTTATTAATAGAAAATTAGCAGCCATGGGAAATTACTTCACAGATTGAAAGCTGCTCACATTCCAACATTTCTACACATATACATTCATAAATGGGTGACCAGATGTCCCACCTCAGGTGGGACTAACGTCATAAATTACTGTTTATCCCCAACCATGGAATTGTTCCTGGTTATGTGGTAAAACAGTAGCAGAGGCTCAATGCAGCCCTCAGGCCCAAGAACAGGAAGCAGAGACGCAGGACAATAGACGTGAGGTAAGCTATGTAGCCATAACAAAGATGGTGCGTCCCATTTGACATTCTCTGACACATGCTTGTCTTGTCCTAGACGTAGTCAGAGATACCTTGGAATGCCCGAAACATCATGAAACTGTGGTTAACTTTAGAGCTGCAACTGATGAATCGATGATAATCGATTATTGAATTAATCGGCAACTAATTTGATCATCGATTAATCGACAGCGATTAATTGATCCCTTGTTTGATCGATGTTTGCAGTATCAACAATGTTTCAGGTTAATCACTAAAATATTGTGCGTCGCAGTAGCCCAGTCTGTTAAGAGTGAGCGCACTACGGAGCACACAAATGGAACACGTGTGGCACGCAGAATCGTGGGTTTGGTTCCCCTCCCCGACATCCTTGCCGCATGTCTCCGCACCCTTCTTCACCCTTTTTCCAGCCAATCCTGAATAAAGCTCCAAATGGAGCGCAAAAAAGGACATTTGTTCCGAAAATAAAAATGTTCCGATTCCAAAGAAAAAAATGAAGAGATTAATCGATTAATCGTCAGAAAAGATGGCTGATTAATTGATTATCAAAATAATCGTTAGTTGCAGCTCTAGTTAACTTTAAGATTTGGCACTGTTTTCTAAAACGTGTCTTGTGGAATTTAGCCATAATGCACTGTATATTACTCTCCCATACTGTTCAGGAAATGACCAGGTGCCAAGGTTATGTTAAGTACTAAATATTGTAGTGAATGCACGCGTGTGCCTACACGCCTCTATAAAGAGTCAGGAACGAAGCTTGACAATGACTGGGCTCAGTTATTGTCGACCCGAGTTCCTCTTTCCCCAGCTCCTCCACGAGGAGTATGTTGTTTACATATAAAGACTGACTGTTTTTTTTTTACCCAAATACTCACAGAGTTGGAGATTTGAATCTTTCTCCCTAGGAGTGGTCAGTTAAAGGAACACAGCGACATGTAGACACTAGATGACTCACGGTCCACATCACCCGCATCCGTGCTTGTCTTCAATCAGCCGATCGCAGGCCCACTAGCCTGGCCAAGCCAGACCCAACAAATCGTCAACGCATCGCACGCGACTAGAGCGATCATTTGGTCCGGATTAAGGAGGAGAAAAAAAAGGAAAAAAAAGGCCGAATCAAATGACGTTATCAAATCACAGCGCTGTAAGCTGTGACAAGTGGCGTGGAGCAGGGCTCCGAACTGGTTCAAGAAACGAAAAGGAATACCGAAAACAGAATTTTGTGGAATTTTACGAGGAGCCGTTTTAAACGCGGTTTCACGTCAATACAGTTGCACTGAAGTTTGAAAGTCCACCAAATATATTTTGTATTAACTATATCTAAACTTAACATTGCACAGTATAAGGAACCTTAAGAACGAACAAAATGTTTGTGTGCCGAACCGGTTCAGGACCGATATTTTGGAGGCGGAACAGTTCCGAGAATGAAAACGTTAAACTTAGGCCTGCATGAACAGTTCGGAACGGAACGTTTTAAAAATAATTTCGATTTCAAGCCCTGGCGTGGAGGCCCAGGTCTCTGTCCGCACAAGGCCCGCCTTAACGGGGCGCCGATTGGACCGCCCGAATTAGATCTCATTTGTCTGCCTGGTTGGTCCAGACCCACTGCGTACGATGCCTGGACGATTCGTTGGTTCTCACTTGCCAGGCTATAGACGGGTTTACGTGCGAAACACTGGTGGGAGTCATTTTGTCCAGCCGTTCTTAAGGTCACTTCCGGTGCCTTATTGTTGCCTATGCCAACTGTGGTACTGGACCGAGGTCCGAGCACACAAAACACACAAAACGCACGCCAGTTCAAAATCCAACCACTGGGTGTTTTGTATAAATATTGGCTGCTTCTTCTAGTAATTTCAAAAGGAATGAGAAAATGGAACGGGTTTCACTGATTATTAAATCATGCATTTGTGGGTCACAGATCCGCATGAGAGCATTTGGGTGATGAATAGCACACCGCAAGTTAACAACATCCGTTTTAAATAACCCTGTCGGTGTGTGCTCCCACCAAATAGACATGTTGAAAAATAGCCAAATACACGACAAGTAAATAACACGGGAAGTGACGTTCAGAGACCGGAAGTACCCCCCCCGAACTCGTCTATAGACCCACAAGGCCTCCTAGCCAATCACTGTCACCCAGCTTTCCTTCATTAACTAAACAGATTGCCCCACTTGGACACATGTAATATTATGACGCGCACTTTGACTGGTCAACAGATTTCTAAAGTGCTTGGGTTGAGGTGCGCTATGGCCTGGGCTGCTAGGGGGTGTCGGCTAACAGCATTCATAGGCCGTTGTTTCTCCATTGATGCATCGGCTGAGTGCTGCCTCTTCCCTAGATAGTGCACGATATGGGGCGCACACCTTTTTTGTAGGGGTGTCTAAATACTGTTCAAATTCTCCATGTACCCTATATAGTGCACTCAAAGTATCCCGCAATGCACCGCGGAAAGTAGTGAACGTCGATGTACCCTAGACCAAGCAATATAACCCATGCATTGTGAGACGTTTTAAAAGTCACCATAATTAAAAAAACATGGCACGGCGGGAGTCAATACTCCAGCACATAGACAGACAGACCACAGCACATAGTTATAAATGTAACTGTAAATGTTACTTTTTAATAATTTTATAATAATATATTTTATAATTATATGAATTATAATTATTTTGATGGCGCCGACTAAAGTGTCCGAAATCGCGGCTGTTGCTGTCGGGTGCACTATAAGTGAGTAAACTATAGAGGGAATTGGGAGTAGGGCATAGGGAACCATTTCAGACACAGCCAATTACTCTCTGTCACTGTCTCTCCTTTTCACTCTCGCTCTCTCTCTCTTTCTCTCTCCCCCCTTCTATCTCTCTCTCTCTCTACACACACACACATATATAAAGGGTGTCTGAACGCACACTTTGAGCATTCTATAGACCCCATGAAATCAGCTTCAATACAACGCACTTTCCACAGAAACGTTAATCACTCATAGCGCCCCCTCTCGTCCAGACGGTTACATTACAATATTCAGACTCGTTGGGGGATTATTGCATAGAAATATTTTGTGTGAATGTGACGCAGAGCTCAGCGTCGCCACACGCCATCCTGGTGGCAGTTAAGGTTGAGGAACGTGACGGTCGTAGCAGGGCGACGTTCAACATTAGCATACGTGGTTGACGGGCGGTTTGTGTGGGAGAGCGATGCGTTGCATGGAGCACAGTGGGTTGAGTCTAGATTAACTTCAAAACGAACCATCAGCTATAAATCAGTGATTCTTCGGCCATGTTCCTGCTTTAGCTCATAGCTTAGCTTAGCTAGCCGGTATCCGGCTAATGTCCAGTATAGCTTAATAAATGAACCCTCTAGACTTATTCCCGTGTCATGACTGGTCATTTCCTCTACGTGGACACCTTATCTGAGCTACCATTACAATGGTGTCCGAAGTGGCATTCAACCGTTGTGTTCTATAGATCCAGGGCTATATGAAAATATATATGACAAAACAATTTGGCCGTTCGTTCACCCGGCACAAACGAGGGAATGAAAAACAAAACAAAAAAAAAGGAGTTGGGTGTCGATCTGCGTCACTCTGCGGTGAACAGCGCGTCGGATCAACGCGGAAAAACGATAACTGATAAGAAAAAAAAGTCTTGTGAGTAGCACAGTGTACCAGTCAGCAGGACAACATTCAACATCGTCTCCCAATACATTACTCTGCTTTAACCATAGACCGCGGACCCTGTTTGAACGAGGGGGGGGGGCAACCTTTTTTCCCCCAACAAGATGAAGAGGCGCGTTTACAGTGAAGCCGCAGACTCAATTTATTTGAGACTTATTAATATATAACTATATAATATATAATATATACCTATATAACATATTAAACATATTAGACTTATTTTTAATATGTTAATCCAAATTATTCAATATTTCACCGCTGTCTTTTTCATCCAGTGGGAGAAAAGATATTTTATACATTTAAGAAAAAAAAAAGTAAATCTTTGCATGCAGCAGAATTCATAGTAAATTCAAGGAATTAAAAATCACTTCAATCAATAATATGTTGATCAGATTCAAGTTCAAGGAGGGGGGGGGTGCAACCTTTATTCCCCCAACAAGATGAAGAGGCGCGTTTACAGTGAAGCCGCAGACTCAATGGGTGTCTATACGTACCGTGCGTCAGAATGAATGACTTCACGGCTTTTCATTTTAAAGTTTTAATAAAGTAAACATTTATTCATATTATTGTTTTATTTATATAAGATATATATTTATCTAACATCTTTTCGAAACGTTACCTGGGCCACAGCCCCCCTGGCCCGAGCGCTTCCGCGGTCTCTGGCTTCAACTCACCTCGAGTCGGATGCCGGCGCCATCATATCGCCCCCCGCACGGAAGGCACATTCTTCTCTCGTGACTCAAACCACGCCCACTCCCGTCAGCGAGCTGCAGGGGGCGTGGCATGCGCAGTGCAATACCTGTCATATAGCCTTTCAGGGGGTCTATAGATTGGAGAAGAAAGAGGGAGAGAACATTAAAACACCTTCAGAGGGACGACTCGTACTGTAGGAGTTCGTAGAGCAGCGGTCCGTCCCGGTACCGGATGCCCACCGCGTTGGGGCTAATGTACTGTAAGACGTTTATGGTCCGACGCAGGCGGCGATCCACAAAGTGTGCGTCCCAGGCCGGGTAGCGCTTCCTGGGCATGTCTATCTTGATGAGCGGGCCTTCGAGGTGGACGGGTCGACCGGCCGCGTCCACCGGCTCGGTGGAGCGCACCTGAAACACAGGCAGGCAGGTGTCTGTCGCCGCATCGTCCGTCTCGTATCCGTTGTCTGACACCGTACCGCGTGTCGGAGTGGGCGTGGCCTGCGAGCTGTGGCGTGGCGGCGGGCCCGGCGTGGGCGCCATAGGTTCGGCCTCGGGCGGCAGCGGGAGCCCCCACAGCAGCTCAGCGCAGCACGAACTGGCCAAGACGCGGAGCCGCGGGCCCATGGGGTGCAGCACGCCGTAGTAGAGTACCATGCACGCCACGCCCGAGGCGAAGCAGAGGAAGACGCTGCAGAGCGCCGACGAGGCGTAGGCGTCGGTGGTTTTCGGGTCGCGGTACGCGTACCACAGCGCGCTCAGCACCGCGTTCTCGAGAAGCACCAGGGAGTAGTACGCCACCATGCGCACACGGGTTTGACCCTCACGTACGTTGAACCTGCACCACAACATAGATGTTTGAATGTACAGGTTGTGTGTTTGTGGTCTGTTGTGTGGTTTCTGCTAGAATGCTAAAGCTAGAATGCTAAAGCTAGAATGCTAAAGCCCAATTCACACTGCCATTGCATTACGTGGGGACCTCTGGTAATTTGCAATTACCCCTTGACGCACGTGTTATTTTGTTGCGTGTTCTGGCGGGTTTAGTAAAACCCTGTCTTTTGCTTAATTGTTTTTTGTTAAATGTTTTTTCCAGCCCATTCAGGCTGTTTTTCCCAAGCTTTATTTATTAGGGTTAGTGGAAACAGGTGAAGACGGGGGGTAGACATGTGGGGAATACGTCGGTGGTGGGATTCGAACCACCGACTCACCGCGCCATTAAGGCATATGCGTGCTTTCCAGTGCACTGCCTAACTGACTGAGCTACTGGGCAGCACTTTTGCTCAATTTGCTCAATTTAAAAGACATCATGACGCATTTGCCCTATTTTTTATTGCCCACACGTGTACACACATACACAGACTTCACTCCCACACACACACACATGTGTGCATGTATTAACAGAGTTAAACAAATTCAGAATTCAAACCATTGTGGTGTTTCGTTGAATCACTGTAGGTAACTCGCAGTAGAATTATTACTTTGCAAATCACTGACATCGCGCATTCGCGAATTACCACCAAGGTCCATAGGTAATAAAAGTCCAGTGCGAATTGGGCTTAAGAGAGGGATACAATTCAAAATTACTTTAGAATTGCTGTTCGAGAACGGTAAACCAATCTGAGCAATTATATTAACCTTATCTTAATGCGGCGCTGTGTCACCATTCGCACAAAATAGGCCGTTTGAACCCCGAATTCCCATTCCATACTTATTTTTAATATGTAAATCCAAATTATTCGATATTTCACCGCTGTCTTTATCATCCAATTGGAGAAAAGATATTTTATACATTTAAGGAAAAAAATAAAATCTTTGCATGCAGCAGAAGTTCGACTACGCTCGTCGACTTGTCTGCAATGTCTACCCGATCTCTTCAACTCAGTTTCCGACTAATCCTATCCAATAAAGATGGAAAAACGGCGCTGATACCGGAAAAAATAACTTAAAAAAACAAAAAAAACAATAACCTTCCCTAGCCTGTATATGAATAAATCATACATATAATAATCATTTGGTAGCAATTCACATTTTTTAAGTCACTAGGGCTAGGTCACCATTTTACATGAAAATAAAATCCCAATTTCATGATTTCTCAGAACAAAATCATTATATTTCCATTCCAAACCATTTAATCATGCAGCTCTTGAAGTCATCTAAAATTAACTCGTTCTCAAATTCAGCCCATCCCAGTGCCAGGGTAATTTGTTGAGTAAATGCGGGTGCGTATTTGGCCCTCTGTGCCAAAATCGCAACAGAGGTTGCCTCCAGGCGCTTCACAGAAGTCATTTTGGTTTTAGATTTTAGTTTAAGAAATACCGTCACGATCGCTCACTCGCGTGCGGTAGACGCGCGCCCCACTCCACCCTCCCGCTCTGCACCCGTCCCAACTTCCCCAGCTGTTCCCGATCCCTCGATCACCCCCACCCTATTTAAGACCTTCCCCTTCCTCCGCTCCCCGTCGGATCGTCCGTTAACGCCTCCTACCCAAACCTCTGTCCACTCCGGACTCCACGCCTGACTATCTGGCCGTTCGCCCGCCCGCTTCCATGTTCCTTACCTGCCCGTCCATTCCCCTGCTCCTCCATCTTCCTCCGGTCCCTCTGCCCGCCTGCTCCTCGCCCCTCATCATCACTCCTTCATCATCCTCCTCCGTATATTCTCCAGCGATCGGTAACCCTTATCCGTCTTTCTCTCCCGTTGCCCCAGTGGGCGTATCCCTCTCCCCTGTGCTCCGGCTGCCCTCCCCGAACTCCGCCCTCCAGGGTTAGCCCCGCCCCCTTACCTGCCCATTGACTTTCCCACTCTCCCCAAGTCATTCCCTCGCGTATTTGCCTTTGCTGTTTAAATAAGAAACTTTTATTATATATGTAATAAATAATTTTCCATTGTCCTGCAGCTATTGAGTCCTGTATTTATTCTGTTTTTTTGACAAATACACCAGCTATTCACAGAAACGCAGTAACGCGTCTTTGGCACAGAAGGAGTTAACATCCGAGCGGTACCAACCAGCAGAAGACATAGACGAGGGCGACCACCATGTTGAACAGCACCTCCTCCCACTTGGACATGCAGAAGTCGGTGCCTCCGTGCACCACCCAGAAGGCCATGGCGCACCAGTGGACCACCACGAAGATACCGAAGTAGACGTGGAACACGGACGCAAAGAGCGCGAACGCCAGCACACGCGACGAGATGGTGAAGAGCCGCCAGAAGAGGTGGACGAGGGCGCCGCGGTAGCTCATGCTCTTCTGGTCGTCGCGCGAGTCGCGCAGCAGCTTGTGGTAGGACGCCAGCACCCAGGCCAGGGACAGGAGCGAGGACATGACACACACACCTGGTGAGATCAGATACACTTGAAGACATCAGAGCTCGGACGGATTGTCCTAATGTGGGCCCTTTTGTCAGCTCATGTGGGAGAGTCAGTTGCCCCGCGGTGGGACAGTGAAATGTAGTGTGGAACAGTTGAACTTAATGTTAGACACATTACCATAGTCTGCTTTTACCATAGTTTCACTGACATTCATGAGTTCACGGAGGAGCCAGAAACACTGGAGCTTAGGTGTCCCACATTAGACAGTGTCCCACATTAGGACAATCCACCCTACAGTGAAATGTAGTAGGAACAGTTGAACTTAATGTTAGACACATTACCATAGTTTGCTTTTACCATAGTTTCACTGACATTCTTTAGTTTAGGGAGGAGCCAGCTCCCACTTTAGGCAGTGGCCCACATTAGGTAGTGGCCCACATTAGGACAATCCACCCTACAGTGAAATGTAGCATTGGACAGTTGAACTTAATGTTAGACACATTACCATAGTTTGCTTTTACCATAGTTTCACTGACATTCTGTTATGATTCGTGTAGCTAGTGCGAATGAATAATAATAATAATGATAATGATGGACTCAGAAGAAAGGTTGGATGCCCACCCAGGACATCCGTTTGATACAGCAAATCAAATGGCAAACATAGGACAATTGCAGCACAAACACTTGTGCGAAAAGGTACAAAATAAACAACAGCGTACAGGCAAGCAAGTCTCTGGACACAGGTAATAAAGACTAAATATAAAGAGTCTTGTGAGGAGTACTCATCTCAGGTTGTAGGCTCGTAATCAGCGGACCCAATCCGGAGGTGAAGGGATCGGTCCTGCAGTAGTAGACAGCCTCAGGTTATCCAGACGGCTAACGGGCTATAGGCTAATCTGGTAAGCAGGAGACGACACAGGTCCACACACTAACTAGCTGAACACATAAACTTGTCTACCTGACCTACGTAGAACTTGGACGCTGCGTTAGGCTGGCGCCCGACGCCCCCTTATGAAGGGAGAGAGAGCCAATCACGGAACCGCTCCGAAGACGAGACCGATACGCGCCAGCTGCGCTGGTGCGGTCCGCGGACGAACC
>OMKY01207437.1:0-20023 GCA_900302395.1 Bregmaceros cantori
GGAGCCTTGGCCCTGCGCCCCCGCCACCACCGCCGCGACCACGCCGGGCGCCGTCGCAAGGAGAGCAGCACCCAATCACTCTACACGGATCAGCGGTCCCCACCTTTCCCCCAGTCATCTCTCCTTCAGTCTGCTTGCGTGTCGGCTCCACCGTCGGGTCGTCCGATGTCGCACCTGCACGAGGCTCAGAGACGATTCTCAGACCCTCAGCCTTCCAGCCTGGAGGACAGTCCCACTTGAAGGGAAACTGGAACCCAAAAGGGATCCGCTCGTAGCTACAGCGTAGTATCAGAAACTGGAATATTCCACAAGGTTTCTGCTGGAGACTTCAGGTGCAAAACTCAAGACAGTTTCTGAACCCAAGCTGGCGCCAAGCACTTTTTTTTTAGCTGTCATTAATATATTGTCGTTACCAACGGCCAATTAGAATAATTGACCAACATTAAGCCACGCCTCCTTTCTTCCACTGTACTCGCTGGATTTTCTTCTCAAGGACACACCAGTGGTTTGACCCGGTGCCTTTTTCTACCGCAGCTCTGACCGCTGGGACCAACTAAAGACTTGAAGATGGTGCTTTGTGAGATGTTCACAGACATACTGAATGTTCTGGTGCCTTAACACCATCCCACCGACTCCCGTCCTGCCGTGTCGCGTACATCGAGACCCAACGCTATCGCACGCCATGCAGCGGCAAATCCACGCCCCCTGGAATCAATCATGTGTAACTGCACGCAGATGCACAGTTCGCTGGCTGTTTTATTGAGCTATGTGACATTTGCATTTTGTAAAGAACAGTAACATACTTCGATAAACATCCATCAACAACAACTTCTGTCTTTGGCTTACTCCATAGCCTCGCAGGGCCGGCCGTTAAGATTTGAAATCGATAAGCAGCCAAATGAAGTCCTCAAGACCCGTTGCTAGTTGGCTAATACTGAAGCTTTAGGCTGATTCCAAAATGCTTTACATAACTAGCTAGTAGGTATAGCTTAAGGCCGAGCACCTGTAGTTATCAAGCTAATTTTAACTCCATCTGTAGCTCATGTAACTATGGAGACTGGATGTAATCCAGGTCTGTTTACCAAACTTAACCTTCAACGACAGCTGTGCTTTCTCAACACCTTCCAGAATCACAGCAGAGTACAATTGTCACAATGTTGCATCCATCAGATGTCTGTGGGTCACACTTCACACAGTCGGTACGCAAAGTGAACGACACATGTGGGTCGACCTGTTGAGGGCATATGTATCATTTTCTGAGTGGCCGAGTGTGAGTCTAACAATGGTATCTTTAGACTTTGGAAAGTATTACGTCTTGAAACATGTTGTATGCTGTTCAGTCTGCTGAGATGAAGATGTTTGTGAGGTCGTCTCACAGATTCATGTTACATTTGGGACAATGCAGTAAATGTTTTTTTTTTTTACATAAATGTAACTTGTCCTGAGCCTGATGTCTCATCTATAACTTGTTTGTTGGTGGGAAAACATAAGACTAATATCTCACGGTTTTAGCGACAAGTCGCGGTGTGCCGAATACACATTGGATCATTTCCCAATTCATCATAAGGGGGGAGATTAACTAAGGTTAGCTAACCTCATACTCTCCACACATACAAGAAGCATACCCAACCGTCACTTCTAAAGTTTACTTTCCGCTGTGCTCAAAATTGAGACAATTGTCCGTGTCAAAGATTAGGGTTATGGACACAATGCATTTTAAAGTTATTTTGAAGTTGCAAGTTTCAAAACGGACCTTTCTTTGGACAGAATTCAAAACAAATTCAATATGATAACAGTATCTTTTAGCAGGAAGCTATAGTCCACGGTGATAGGATCATAGTCTTGGCGATAAGACTATAGTCCACAGTGATAAGACTGTAGTCTTATCACTGTGGACTATAGTCTATGGTGATGGCAATAATGGGGCCATTTAGCGCCACCTGAACGTTGGATGCAGGCACACACTTCATGTGACTAACTCCGTTATGCAGGTTTATATTAGTGCTGCTTCACAACTCATGTTTGTTAATCAGGTCAAGGATTCCATTATTCAGTCTGATAGTCTTTGGCAGGAATAATTTCCAGTGGCGTTCTATGCTGCAGTTAAGGACAAAGCATCTCACTGAAACTACTCCTGTAGGACATCAGGACAGAGAGAAGAGCGTGCGTATCATTTTCAATGATTGCATTAAGCCTGGAGAGCATCCTTCTCTCAGATGCAGCAGTTAGGGTGTCCAGTTCCATACCTACAAAGTATCTCGCTTTCTTTATTCTCTTGTTGAGTTTGTTGGCGTCAACAGCTCTGAGCCTGCTACAGCAGCAGGTGACAAGATTCATAAAGGTTCTTTAGCAAGGTCCTACAGCTCTTGAAAGACCGGATCCGTCTTAGGAAGTAGGGGCAGCTTTGACCCTTGTAGATGGTATTCTTTGCCCAGTCCAGTTTGTTGTCTATGTAGACTGAGGTCTACATAGACCTACATACCTGTGACCTAGGCATAGTGGTCTACAATGTCCACATCCTGACCACCGATGTTGATCGGGACCACCGGTGACCTGGAGCTCCTCGGATCAACAAGTTCCTTAGTCTTGGTCACATTGAGCTGCAGGTGGTTGCGCTCACACTATGTGACAAAGTTACGCATCACAGTACGACTTATGTTACCTAGTCCTTGTTAGGGCTGCAGCGATTAATCGATTATGAAATAAAGCGACCGAAGAAATTGAATCATTTTCAGCAGATTTTGCCAACACCACCACCTGTTGGTCTGCACAAATGTGATACTTTCTGAAAATCCCAAATCACTGATATTATTCAACATTGTAACACTATTAATTCAAATAAGCCTACAAAATTTTAGGATCATTTTACGCTAATGCCTTCTAATCATAGATTGAATGATTGCCGTGAAAGTGATATATTGATGATATTGTCGCCGCCGACCACTCCTCCCAGGTGCGTCCCACTTGTTAATTAAATACTAAATTGTCAACTAGGCTGCCGCCCCCACATCCTGTCAATTTGCTTAGAAATACTCTGAATACATGGAAATGAAAAAAAATAAAAGATACATTAAAATATCTTATGTGGTCATGCTACAAAATTCGTAAAAAAAGCATAAACAATTCTAATGAGTTGGTGTTTGAGTAATTAACTTCATTATTGTTGGATAACGTGAACCGAAATTGACTCAATTTAATGTTGACAAGATTCCTTTCTCCAGTCACTGAATATTTTTTTTTTCCAAAGTAAAAATACCCAACTGATCGTTTAATAACCGGCAACTAACATAATTGTTAGTTGTAGCCCTAGTTCTTTTAGATCAGCATTGCTGCACAAACGAGTATAGTCTATAAAAAAGTAACGAGTTGGTTTAGAGAAAGTACTGATACACAAAATGTAGTGATGTTGATCACTGCTTTCATTTCTAGTGTTATTTTATTCACATACGTTCAAATATTTCTGCTCATGTTGGATGCAACTCAACTGACCAGAGAATACACACCACACACCAAGACGATGAATACACAGAGCAATCAGCCAGTCTGTGCTCTGAGTAAGGCATCAACTTCAGTCATCACAAGTACATAGATTTTTTTTTTAAATATGACAACCACCCTGGGCCTATCCTAGTTGTTCATGATTGAGACATTTCCATCTTCAGCAGCAAAGTACAACTTCTAGAAGCTTCTAAGGGAATTACCGTCTAATGTTTCACTTCATTATCTTGAAAAATTGTAAACCAACATAATCCATTTCAGAAATTAATCAAGGGTGTGCTGCAGTAGCTCAGTCTGTTAAGAACTAAGCCAGAGAAGAGAGATAGACATTGCAGAAAGCGACATTGCAAAGGGGAGGAGAACTTGCGACTCTGCCCGTGTCTGAACTAAGTCACAACCACCATACGTGTGCTGGGCGCCACACAGCCAGCACCACATGCTGCCTGCAAGTAATGGAAATGGAACGACGCCCACTCGCAGCACATCCGCTGACTTATTGTAGTTCTGTTTGTAGTCCGTCCTACTGGCTCCATGTTGTAGTTCTGTTTGCAGTCCCATCCACTGGCAAAGTTAGTAGTGCAGAGCCCCAAAGCATCACAGTGCCATTTCCGGTAAAAGTTCGATTTGAGACTGTATTAAACAGCAACATTGGTATACTAAAATATAGTCAATTATATTTCAGTGCACCATTTGGGACAAAAATGTATCAGTGTCAGTACTGGACATAACAAAACATCCACACAACGACGATAGGATATGTGCAGTCATAAATAAACCAGACGCACAAACCGATGCGTTGGTCTATAGACGCCATCAGTCAGGACGGGTGCACAAAATATCGCTTCGTTTTCCCGCTCTGCGTGCTCGCGGGCGGTGAGGACGAGGCGACAGCCGTGAGCCCCTGGTGGTGTTGGCCCTCGGTGGTGTCAGCGCAGGCGAGGGAAGAGTCTGATGAAGAGGATCATGGAGATGAAGGTGAAGGACACCAGGAACAACATGATCCACAACATCCAGTTGACCGACTTCTTGGCGTGTTGTTCCAGACGATCAGACTCGGTCTTTAACTTCTCAAAGTTCACGTCTGCCTGACGCATCGAGTGGCTCAGAGTCTGATACGGAGAGAGAGAGACACACACAGAGACATACAATTAATGTTTGCACCAGGGCTTGAAAACGAAATTATTTTTAAAACGTTCCGTTCCGAACGGTTCCGGCAGG
Source organism: Bregmaceros cantori (assembly GCA_900302395.1). Lineage (NCBI taxonomy): Eukaryota > Metazoa > Chordata > Actinopteri > Gadiformes > Bregmacerotidae > Bregmaceros > Bregmaceros cantori. The sequence continues at coordinate 4,717 of OMKY01207437.1, forward strand.
CCTATGTTTAAAGATTTCGTTCTCGGAACCGTTCCGCCAGCAAAATATTGGTCCTGAATCGCTTCGGAACACAAATATTTTGTTCGTTCTTAAAGTTCCTTATAGTGTGCAATGTTAAGTTCAGATATAGTTTATACAAAATATATTTGGTGGACTGGACAAACATCAGTGCAACTGTATTAACGTGAAAACCGGGTTTAAAACGCCATTACATTCGCTTCCTCGTCTGTCCACAAGATGGAGCCCCAGATGCATGAGGCTTGATGAAAAGTGAAAGTGGACGCAAATATCCTCACAGACATAGGATATGTTCAAATATATAGAAAACGGAAGAAAAAAAAAGGTTTCTAACCGGTTTTGTGGATTTCATAATGTTCCGTTTCTGTTCCGGAACATTTGAAGACATCTTTTTTCGTTTCCGTTTCCGCTCCTCATAAACGTCTGTGGAATTCCGTTTGTTTTCGGTTTTTGTTCCTTGAACCGGTTCGGAGCCCTGGTTTGCACTAGACCCACTTGTTCAGTTTTCTTTTTGTCACCCAAGAGGAGGAATTTGATTCTAATGGTTTACCTAGGCATGAGTCAGTAGTAATTCTAAGTGAACAGACAATAATAATAAATGTATGCAATACAGTAGCAGGTAAAAGTCTCCCAAATAGTTCCACGTTTTGTAGAGTTAAGGTTGCAGATTACACTTCTGCAACCGTACACACCAAATGTTGCTTGGGTCTGGTCGCGAACAGGTTTTGCTGGTATGCTTCTGCACCCTCTCTGGAATTTCTAGCGACGCACAACAGTTTCCCGCCAAAGCGCAAGGGGGAGTCTATTCGAGATCTCGTTACTCCGGCGGAAGGTCGCAAGAACTTTGGCGGGCCCGGTGGAAGTGTTTGTATTCCATTTATATATTTATATTCTAGTGTAGTTGCTCCTCGGTTTTTAAAAATGGTTCAGCCTGGAACCGAAGCGACAACGAAGACAGCCGGAAAGGCATGCCACGGACGAATCACAGCTGTTTTTTCTGTGCGCACTTCCGCACAGGTTCGCAACCGCCTGTCGCGTTGTCAGGATTTTTTTTTAGGTGCGCGACGACGGTTGCAGAACCTCTGTGTGGTCACGCACAGAGACAAGGCAACAAGTGGGATCGTGTATGGGTTGGGGAACACAGGGGACTGTAAGTTGTTAGGAGGTCCTCAATCAATACACAGAAGCAAACAGGGAATTCCTGTAATGCATGAGCTGTCCTTGGGCCACAGGGTGGAGCTGTGAAGTATTTCTCTACTTATTTGGATTTTCCTCTAGACTTTACAAGTTTTATATACTTTTCTGACAGGGCCCCCTGCATGCGGGTTGTACTTCACTAAAAACTATTACATGTCCAACTTACACTTACTACTTAGCTTTGACGGAGGGTGTAGTGCGGTCGTCCTGTTTCACGTTATGAACGTGGTTCTTCACACCTCGTCGTCCTGTTTCATGTTATGAACGCGGTTCTTCTCACCTGGGCCCTATTCCATCAACGAGGCTTAGAAAATGGGAGCTTAGCCTGAGAAGGTGAGGCTTGGCTGAACGTCACCGTGTTAACGAGCTAGAAACGATTCCATTTACGGAGCTTAACTGTGAGCAGACGGAGCTTATTCAAGCCTCACCGTCAGGCTTTTTAGCAGCTAAACGTGAGAATTCGATCAGAGAAATGGAGGTATAGACTGGCATAGTAATTCCCATTATAAATTGCAGTAACGTCTTTTCAAGGCGATGTCATACGAGTCGACGCATTAATTGGCTCATATTTCGGCATTTAATTTGCTTTGCATGATGCATCAAAACTGCTGGATTTTTAAATATACATTTTATCTTTAGCAATATTATGTTATAAAGAGACACTCTAGAATCTAGTTTTATATGGTTGTTACTACAATTCAAATAACCAACTGTTTCGACGTGACGTCACTGTCGCGCTGGCGAAGCGGTTAAGTGCAGTGGCAACGAGTTTTTGCATCGGTTGCCCCGGTGATGGAGCGCTAGCTCCGTTATTGTAATCAGATTGTGGAGCCAAAGCCTGGATTAAGACCGGATTGGATGTTAACTCCTTTGATGGAATAGGGCCCTGGTCGTCCTGTTTGATGTTATGAACACGGTTCTTCTCACCTGGTTGTCCTGTTTGATGATGCTCTGAGCAGCCATGGTGTTGTTCTTCAGGTTCCTGGCCAGCTGCAGCATGTCCTCTGCTAGCTTCTCCTGCAGAGAGTGGTGGTGTTGGAGCACAGCGTCCAACTCGGCCGCGGATTGAGCGCCGTCTACTGGGACTACCCTGGAGAGACATTAAACAGGATTAATTAATGAAATATCATTTTACCTTTTGTCGCCGTGAAATAATTTCAGTTCCCGCCTACTTTCGACTCATTTCAGTCAATTCCACAACACTCTAGCCTAGACCAGAGGGGCCACAATCACCAAAATTTTAGTTCAGACATGACGCATAGCCGAGGCTATGCACAGTATACACGGACATAAGCATGTAATGCTATAATAATTACATATAATAGCATAACAATAATAACATAGTTCATGTCGGCACAGAACTGAATAGAATAAAATGCACAAGAAAGGTACCTCAGCGGTCAGTGGCAACAAATTAAATTGCTGATTGTTTGCGTTGTTGAAAATCAGAGGGTTTGGGGTCCTCCCCCAGATCATTCTATATTTCCTACATGCAATTTTGTGCATTTCTATTTTTCAAAGTTATTTTTTGGGCACATGCTCCATTTTTCATTCTTTGTTGGCCTCCAAAATCGGATCGATTTTGAAACCCTAGAGCATTAACACCCTGAATCTTGGACAAATCCATCTGGTCAAAGGGAATCGCGTTAACACGTACAAACCGTATGGACATGCACAACCAGTCCATGCCCTGCGTTTCAGGGAATCCCCTCTATAAACATACCTTCTGTTCCGCAGGTCGTTTGAGTTTCCTAGAAGAGAAGAAGGCACACGAAAGAAAATGATCAAAGTTAATGCGTTTGTATCAGGAATGCAATCGATCAAAAACATTTAATCAATTAATTTTCCTACCAAACAATTAAAATCGACAATTTGTACTACAACTAAAAGATGATTAATATTATTCAATATTCTTGATAAACAACACTGACATGAAGAAAAACGTGCAATTGTTAACATAAAATGTAATTGTAATGTGTTTGTGTCCATGTAATCAACTTCATTGTTGTACATTTGTTTGCCAACGTGAACCAAAATTGAACACTTTTCAAGTTGACAATATTAATTCCTGTGTCACTGTGAATATTTTATTTTTGTTTTTTTTAGTAAAAATATCTACCCGACTAATCGATAACTGTTAGTTACATAATAATAATAGTCAGTTACAGCACGAATAGAAAAGTAAGGATGCTCACCTGTTCCCGAAGGGTCCTGTGATGTGAACAGAAAGACAAAATGTTTAATATCACAGCACACTACTGTCACCGCACAAAACGTCAACATGTTGAATGTATTATCCCACCAGCCCAGACGACAGCGATGTGGAATATATTTGGATTCATTTTGGAGGACCACAATATTGAAGCGGCAGTAACGCAGGCATTATTTTCATGAATAGGAATGAAGGAGGAATTAAAGAGACTCACATCATTAGGAACACACCGTCAGCCAACATTACATCACTATGTTAGCACACTAAACTTCTAATATAGGGTAAAAATACGGGCTTTGAAAATATGCAGAAAAGCCAGAGAGGGTATGCGAAGCGGCGGCACTGCTCGGCCTGGGGGGACACGCTCTCTAATTACTCCACCACCAGGGCTCCGAACCGGTTCAAGGAACGAAAAGGAAGACCAGAAATTTACAGGGAACAGAAACGGAAACGAAAAAAGGTTTCATCAACTGTTCCGGAACAAAAACAGAACATTATAAAATCCACAAAACCGATTAAAAACGTGTTTTGTTCTCTATATATTTTAACATATCTTATGTCTGGGAGACCATTTCCGGTTATGCCCAACCGGTCGTGCGGTTGTGAGGCTCCATCTTGTGGACAGACGAGGAAGCAAATGTCATTTTAAACCCGGTTTCACGTTAATACAGTTGCACAGGGTTTGCCGACCAGGCCCAGCAGTTCGTTCCTCATGTCGTTGGTGCAGCGAGCCTTGGTCTGGATGTGGACGGTCTTGGTGGCAGGCATTCTTTCGTTGGCGATGGTGGGCGTCCGGCCCGGAGCCAAAAACTGGTTGAACAGAGCCTTCTCAGCCGTGGAAGACTGGATGGGAAGATTAATGTTAGTAAATGATCTTGTATAGGCTTTATCTACAATGAACTACACTGCCCTCTAATGGCCAATATTAGTAAATGGCCGTGTCCGAAATCGCTCCCTATCCCCTACTCCCTACCCCCCATATAGTGCACTCACATATAGTGACTCAACAACAACGGCCGATATTTCGGACACTGGAATTGGCGCCGTCAAAATTTTAAAATATAATTATATAAAATATAATTATAAAATTCAACAATCCTCAGAAAAAGTCAAAAATACTTACATTTATAACTATTGGCCGTGGTCGGCCGCTATTTACTCCTGTAATGCCATTTTTTTAAAGTTTAGGTCATTTTTAAAACATCTCGCAATGCATTATGCGTTATATTGCTCCGTCTAGGGTACACTACTAGGGCTCACTACTTTTTGCGGTGCATTGTGGGATACTTTCAGTGCACTATATAGGGTACATGAAGAATTCGGACACCCCTACAAAATGGCACATGCCCCATATAGTGCACTATATGGGGGATAGGGAGCGATTTCGGACACAGCTAATGAATTTGCAAAGGCTAATGTTGGCAAATTATTTTGTATAGGCTTTAATAGACAACCAATAAAGTTTGAGCTACGCTGCCCTATCTTGGAAACAATAGCTTAAAGTTATTGCAAGATATTTTTTTATGGTGTGACACCATTTTCCCGTTTTATTAACAGCGTCAGTATGGAAGGAGAATGGCAGAGCGGACGTGCAGTATGTGCTGTGATCTAATCCACAGCAACAAGACTATTCAAACACACACACACACACACAGACACACATTATTTAATTGCCTACCAATTTCTCAGCTTCCAAGATGCCCTTCAGGAAGTCCACCTTCCGTGTGTAATCTGTGAGCACTTCCTGTGTGGGTTTGCTGGGGAAATAGATCAGATCAGTTAAGAACTCATCATTCTGAATCAATCAGACTGAATGTTTAATATGTGGACAGTGTCTGTTTTTACCTCGAGTTTTTCCGCAGAGCTGCGAGCATGTCATCTAGAGCACCGACATACTGAAACACAACAATATCAGCATTAAACAAAATAACATTACCTAGTTTATCATCGTCTATAATAGTTTATCATAGTCTATAATGGTCTATAATAGATCATAAATGATGAAATTATAAATTATTATAGAACATTATAAATTAAAGTATGAAATTATTATAGTTTATCATCATCTATAATAGTTTATAACAGTCTATAATAGTTTATAAATTATCTATAATAGTTTATAAATTATAATAGTTCATCATAGCCTATAATAGTTTATACATGGCCTATAATAGTCATATGGAATAATAGCTTAAAAAGACACTGATATTTGTGTTAAAAATCTACCAAATACCAAAAATAAATTAATACTTCTAAAAAGTAGGGCCCACGGATACGCGAGTACAGCCATCTCTGTCGACTGGTTACAGATTACTGAAAGGACTTGTCGACACTGACACGACTAGTTGCAGATTACTGAAAGGACTAGTCGACACTGACACGACTAGTTACAGATTACTGAAAGGACGAGTCGACACTCATGTGCACCGAACGCTTGGCTGTTTTAGATCCATAACATTACTAAACACAATGTTTTCCGTTACAGCACCTTAGACATCGTCTTCCTGTTGCAAACTAAAATGTAGATAATCATGACCAACTGAAAATCGTGGTTATTTTGTAAGAAACCAAAATCTATCAAATTCTATCAACATGGCCCCATAGCTTCGGCCATAGAAATTACTATTAGTTACGTCTGTTTGATCAGTGCTTCTTGTTTTCACAGACAAGGCTCACGAAGGACTTGACAGGCTGATCCAAAAGGCAGGCTGGGTGCTACTGCGGTTGTTGAAAGCCGTGATAGGGTCAACGTTTTGAGCAGCTTGGAAATCCAGTTCCATCCATGGGTCCCACTCTCACTCATATACCCCCTGCTATTCTGGGATTCATTTCATTTATTTACTTTTCATTATTTTTTCTTACTGCATATCTTTATAGTATATAGTTTTATTATCTTTTATCGTCATATTTTATCATTATTGCAACTACCACCTTTTACTACAACCAGCTCTAGCTTTTAACTGGCTGTTCAGAACACCTGCTTGTGGGTTGTGCTATTTCTGTTTTGCTCTGTTTTGTGCCCCCTACTCTATGCTCGCAGTGTAGAGCACTTTGGTCTTCCTTGTGGATGAAAAAAATGTGCTCTACAAATAAAGTTGATTTGATTTGATCCATTGAAAGACATCGTCGTGGTTTAGATGCAGATGATCATTAGATCAATCTGTTTGCTTGTAGACACGGAGCCTGACAGAAGAACTACAGAGAAGAATTAGGCTTATTTTAACATATTCTATATTAGGTTACTGGGTCCATAGCATAGACGGTAGTCTGTATATAACAGTCTATGGTCCATAGGCTTCCGTGTTGACGTGTCAACATGGAGTCCTCCTGCAGACTCCGTGTTAGCCCGAACCACCGGACCGCCGAGTGCACCGTACCTTGTCCAGCCGCCACTCGGCGTCGTCCCTGCGGCCGGCAGCCAGCCCCTCACAGCGGGACAGCAGGCGGACGAAGTTGATCTCCAGCCGGGATGACATGTTGACTGGCGCGGGAGTGTGACGTGGACGGAACCCGACCGCCGGTTGGCGTTAGATCGGACACATATGGGGTTTAAATTCACTGTGATGTAGTGTGCGAATCCTAAAGACGATTCGCTTATTTTGTTAGGGTCCCTCCAAAGACCCTAAACCCCTAACCCTAATTCCTAACCTGCTACCTCATACCCCTAACCTAACCATGGCCTATAAACCTAACCCTAGTCTCCTACATCTACCCCAACCCTAGTCTCCTACTTCTACATCTATCCTAACTAGAACAAAATGACCGGCACATCACATCTTGGTGGATTTAAACGGTACAGGTAGCCGATCTAACGCCAACCAACAGGTCTTCTTTGTTTGGATCCAGATGGTGCACAGCCGCCTCCTACTGTCTCAATAGGTGCACCACAACCCCCCTGTCGATGGGCTTGTTTGAATAGACGAGTTTACGTGCGAAACACAGGTGGAAGGGTAGACGTTAAATCGGATAATTTAGGCGTATTATTTTCTGTGATGTAAGGTGCGAATCCAAAAAACGATTCGCTTATTTTGAAAGTGTTCAAATCCCTAGCCCCCAATCCCTAACATAACCCTAACCACCTACCTAACCTAAACCATAACCCAAACTTAACCTAACCCTAATCCTAACCTAACTCTAACAAATCGAATCGTTTTAGGGATTCGAACTTTACATGACGGCAAAAAAGCGATCAGACGGACAGCAGTCCGCAGCCCTGCTGCGCAGCACCGCTGCTGGCCAATAGGTGTCAGTGTGAATATTTTGTGTGTGCATATTTTGTTTGTTTGTGAGGTGCTTTACCTTTTTAATGTAATTGTCTGTATCAACTCAATTGTCTGTGTGAATTAGTCAATCATTCATCTTGAATTTGTTCAATGATATTTGTTCCATAATTGTATTGGGGACAATATTGAACCAAGAAAGGAATTGTCCAAATTAGGTCAGTTGTTTTTGAATCGAATATAACGTGTTACATGATACCCAATGACCCTATTACAGATTAAATGTTTATTGAACAACATAGGGGTAATACAATTGAGCATTTTATAATGCACAGAATATCCTTTCCAAGGGACGTCATTGTTTTTGATCATAACAAACGTTTTAGTAGTATATTTAGTAGTCGTAGTATTAGTAGTAAAAGTAGTAGTAGTATAGCATTATTAAATCTATATGGAGTATCGTTTTGTTTGTTGTCTCGTATTTGTGTCAATAATGATTTGAAAAGAATCAACCAATCAGCTTCGTGTTTACGTCAGAGCCAGACGGGTGCAGTTGCCCTGAACCAACTGCGTTGACTGGGTGGAAATCTTTGTCTGCCTCGCTACCGCGAGATTACAGTTGGTGGCGCACACGTGACGTCACGGCGCAGTCGGCGTTAAAAGGACAAAAAAACGAACCGGCATGCAACGGCGCCGATCACCGCTGGTCGATTCTGCGCCCGCCTCGCTCTACTCAAACGAGCCCATTCTCAAGTAAAAGTATTGTTACCTCAGCAAAAATATTACTCAAGTAAAAGTAAAAAAAGTACTCCACAAAAAAGTTACTTGAGTAGCGAAAGTACTGAGTAGCTTTCAGTAAAATATAAAATAAATAATCTTTTCAAAATGTAATTGGATGCTAGATAGATAGATGATACTGCGAGATAGAGACCGAGAGAGAGCGAGAGAGAGACAACGGGTGTCACTAAAGGCCAAGTTAATGTAATTGCTTTCACTTCAATTTTACTCGAGTAAAAGTAGAAAGTAACTTGTGAAAAATGTACTCCAAAAGTGTAAAAAGTACACAAAATAATTGTAACGGTGTAAATGTAATGCGTTACTGCCCATCACTGGAATTTATTCATATGGAGAGCTAGAGGCAATGAGAAATACAAATACTTTAATAAACAACAACAACAGTTATTTATAAAAGTATTCTGGAGAATCCCCTTGATTATGGGGTGATATTACGTTATAGTTAATACATATATAGATATATTAAGTTATAGTTCATAAATATATAGCTATATTACGTTATAGTTCATAAAATAAGTAAACTGAAGATTGGAGAGAGGTTTTGGTGAATGGAAACACAGACTACATAGTAGGAAAAGTTTCTTTTTTTTTTAGTATTTTTGCTTTCAACGTAATGTTACTAATTAGGAACAGCGAAAACGAAAAAAAGTGAATTAATATTATCTTATTATTATCTTATAAAGACAATGAAATTATCCAAATAAACACTATAAACATAAGACAAAGTTAAGACTTATTTCAAAATGTTTATGTCATATATTTATGTCGTAATTAGTGTAAGCCATTTGACGATGCCCTATCTGGGCACCTTTGACCATCTGCTATTAAAAAATGTTGTTACCTGCTAATGTGGCACTTTATTTTACTTTATTTTAGTATGAGTGTCTGCTGTGGTCGACACCACATTCCGTGTTTATTGTTTGCTTGTGCAAACGTGGAGAATAAAGCTAAGATTGGGTGCTGCAGTTACAGTGATACTGGGAAACAGCCACCAGAGGGCAGCAAAGCTAATCTTTCGCAAGGTATTGATGATTAGGGTTGCCTCTCCCAGGCATTAGAAGGTTCTGGAACACTCACGTGGTGCATTATGACTGTGACATCACCAAACCGCTAATAAGTCATTGTATGAGTCACTGTGTCTGATAATAAAGGAGACAGGACTGCCGTCCTAGCTGTTCTCAAACTGTAAGAGTGTGGATTTATTTAATATTGTAACGAAAGGCTGTTCCCTCGTGGAGGAGCTGGGAATAGAGGAACTTACATCGGCAATAGCTGAACTCAGCTATTGCCAAGGTTCGTTCGGACTCTATTTAAGGGTGCCGGCTGAGACACCAACGGTGTCAGCCCAGCATGCACCGCGCTTGTGCATCTCATTACACTGCCCCCTCCCGGAGCGCACTCCTCCCTCAAACGGGGCCCTGGTAATGAACAAATGAATGAATGGATTTTAGTTAGGACAGACAGTACATAGCCATTAAGACATTTCTGCATGCGATATGAGAAAATGGTTGTATGAATGATTACGGTATTTATATCAAGTTGGTGATTTAAATTATTTTAAACCCCTTTGGGTTTAAAAGAAATACATTGCGAGTCCAAATGCTCCTGGTACAGCCCACTCAAAATTCAGAACACTTGCAAATATCAATAAGAGTAGGCCGACTTGACAAAAACACTGTCCAAATGAGTTTATTGTCGTTATTGCATCACATTGTCATGTTCTCTCTGCAAAACAAAAAAAGCTTTGGTCATTGGTACAAACATATAAAACATCACGACTCACGAGCCATGGACAAGGCGTTGGTGCACATTACAAATGAAAGGCCTATACAGATGTGTTATGGAAACGAGTCGCCTCTTCAAGGCACAGTTCCATTACACTCCGGTTCTCTCTTAAAGGCAGTGTTTTGTTCCGATTTGTTCAAGTTGCTTGTCAAGGAAAAAAAAAACGTTTTACAAAAAGAGTCGTGGGTGCAAATCTGAAGCTTGCGAGATGAGTTAACACGTTTCGTATACATATTCATGAGATTAATTTTTATTATTACTATTCTTATTATTATTATCCCAGCCGGATTTGCACACAACTCAGTATACACGATCTTTGGACTGTTCTGCATATACCACTTGAAGGGATTTATTACACGCCCTACCATTTCACCGTGACAGCCAATCAAATGCGGCAGAAAAGTTGCATAGTGGAAATGAGCTCATATCTTGGCTGGGTTTCGTCAGATTTGAACAAAACTTTGCACACGTCACGCCATCCGCATCTCCACAGCTTGGCCCCGTATTGTTGCATGCAGCTATATTTATTATTATTGTAATGATGGGGCGCCCTGACGTGGAAGAGCCCATTCAGGAGCATGGGGGGAAATACGTCTGAAATCGAGTCAACAAGAGGCTAAGCTCAGCCATTTGCCAAGCGTCATCCAGATCGTATTTAAACAGGCGTGTCGGTAACAACCGACACGCCAAAGTCACCCTTAGTGACCAAAGTCACTAAGGGTGTCAGGCACCATTCACTACATTATTATAGGCCCACACCCAAACTCTATAAATGCATATAAATGATATAATTGCCTTCCAGATTCCCAGATGAGATGACCGTAGATTTCATTTAGTATACACTGGTTAAGTTATGAAGCAGTTGTGGACTGTGCACCGGCATTGCATCAAACCCATCAACATTGTAATAATCTAGACTGGAAAGCCAGAACCAACGCAACATCCCCGCATCGCACATCGCTAGACGTTGATTTTATAATCGCGTGCGATGCGTGGACGATTCATTGGTTCTGGCTCCTAAGGCTGGTAATAATCAGCATAAATATGTTCACTTTGAATAACAGCGACATTGATGCAAATTGACCTCAATTCCTGCACTAGCTGTGGTCTTGCCTACATAATCCAGCTAATAAAACACAAGGAATGATATGTTACATTATATTTTTTTACAGCTCATATAAAAATGTTTAAATTGTTACATAATTGAAATCCTCCCTAATGGATCTCAGGAAGCTAGTCTGTACACATTGTGTGAAAACCGCTTTTCACATAAGACAAGTGTGGATCATTCTTCTACCCAAGGAGAGCGCATTGCAATGGCTACTAAAGGGTTAAGAGTTCAGATTATGTGCAGAAACAAATTTTGCCAAGATGTTTTTTGGTGTAAATTCTATGTTATCCGACGTGAGAAACGATTCATAGCTTCAAGAAAGGTTTCTAGGCTAGCAAGCAGAGATGCGACCAAGTCCCTCGTTCAAGTCCCATGTCAAGTCATCATGACTTGACTTGGAGTTGAACGAGGAACTTGGTCGCATCTCTGCTAGCAAGTAGCCGATACTTGCAAGTCGCAAGTAATGGCTCGGTCAGCACGAGTGGCTGGCACTGTTATTTATATAAGATGATATATAAATACTTATTTTGATTGAAATGATGATTACTAAACTACCCATTACTAACATGTAACTCATCCAACGGTTTATTTAGACCAATGATTCTAAAAAGACGGCCAACACCGCCATCAAACAAAAACATTTCACCTAAGGTTTCATGTGAAAATGATATTCCTTTAAATGTACTTTTGGTACAAAAAGTAGATTAACCCATTCAGTGTCAACCAGTTACCAAGGCATTTGCACTGAAGTTCAAAACCGTTTACACAAACGTCTTAAGAATCATATTCACAGAAATACCATTTAGACATACTTCATAGATTGTTTGCAAATAGTTTTAGAAATGGCAGGTCGTCTTTGGAACCAACACAACAACATTGCTGAAATGATGGGGTGAGAAATTGAAGCACAATCAGATTTATTCCATTAACTTGCAGTCATTTCTTGGGAGGGTGGATGCCACAGAACTGTAGCCACAAATCAGATTGTCGCCAAAAATTCGGGTGGCCCAATCAGTGCCCCGTCAAGGCCGGCCTTGTTCGAAACGAGACATGGGCCTTCAGGCCGCAGGTCACGCCTACTGCGCTGTGATTTGATTCATTTGATTGACCCTTTTTTTCCAAGCCTGCTTAATTCAGACCAAATGATTGTTGCGGTGAGAAATTAAAATGTAGTCAGATTGATTCCATTAACTTGCAGTCATTTCTTGGATAGTGGGTGCCCCAGAACCTCCACAGAAGTGGCTGTTGTTTCTACGTGTCTTAGTTCCAGTCCAGTTCGGCCAAACGGGATTCCCCTGGATGTTTAGTCAGCTGAAGCTCGGACACGTGGTCGCGGTAGAACACGAGAAAAAAAAATAAAATGTGGGCAACATGATGGCGTGTTCTAAAACATCCAGAAATAAAATAGTCCAGCTGGCGTCAAACAGCTTCAGAAGGCTGAACACACGCAGGTGCAGCCACACGTACCTACAAACTACCAACGTCAGGGAGGGCTTTGATCAGCGTCCAGCGTTTCATGAGCTAATCATGACTTTGTTGCCAGGGAGATAAAGACATCCTAACAAAGGCATCTGGAGATGGAGTAGCGGAGATTGACAACACAACCAATACGTATGTATCGCTTTTGATTCTTTAAAAGTCTTAAGGGTGGGAGCGCGGTGACAGAGAGCGTGTCCCCATGCCATAAGCCGAGCAGCGCGGCCGGTTCGCATACCGTCTCCTGCTTTTCCGCAACGTCTCCCCAGTCTCTTCATCCCAGTTCCTGTCACTATCACTCTCAATGGAGAACGAGAAACAGTGTTTGCACCCAAAAATAACTTTTAAAAAAAAGTTTTAGTTTTAAAAGTAATTTGCACCATTGTTATTTGTAGAGCCACGCCTCCATAATGCTTATTGGCTACAAGCTGTGACATCATTGAATGGCCCCTCCCATTGGTTATAAATCAGTGATTCTTCCTGGTTTAGCATGTAGCTAGCTAGCTAAGCTAAGCTATGAGCTAAAGCAGGAAGCGTCACTGATTTATAGCCGATGGGAGGGCACATCTGATGATGTCACAGCTTGTAGCCAATCAGGACAATGGAGGTGTGGCTCTAAAAGTTACATTACAGTAACACCATGTAATATGAATCAAGTGTCCTAGAATATTGCTATGCTTCATTTTGCAGCCCATTTAAAGTTTAACACGTTCAGTGCTAAAACTCTGCATTGGTCAAAGTCAACCAGATATTGTGTAGAAATTAAACAGATCAGCGTATGATGTGAAAAAAAATCTGTGGTTTCTTGGGAAAAAGGTGTTTTTCAAACTGTCAACCAGTCAATGCTGCAGCAGCCTTATGTGGGTCCATCCTGCACAGACAAGTTGTAGTGACGTGAATGATCTGACGGATCCTGGGGTGGAGATTTTTTTGTATTAAATCAGCTACTGTGCCTTTAAAAGATATGGCATGACTTCCAGCTAAAGTTGTACGATGTTGCGCTTCTGACGAAGTTGACAAAAATCACATGTATTGAATTCATTATTTTGCCAATTTGGATTAAACTGCATCCAGTTTCACATTCAATACACACTCCAGACTTGTCTGGAATTGTATAACCTTTACTGGGGCATTTGCTCGTCACTTACTTTCAAGTAATATGTGTTGAGCATCTCCAAGGTATGCACACTCCTAGTATAATACAATGCAGAAATGCTGCCTTGACTTATGACAATTTATTATTTATTCATTTTCTTTTTTTGAGTTGGCCCATAGGGGGCCATCGAGAGAGACAGACTCAGAACCGAAGAGGAACAGTACCTGCAAAAACCTAAAACAATCCATTTCTATTTTAATGTTCCCCTACCCACAGCTGTCATAGAGAAATCAATGGGAACGCGAGACTGTGGGTTTTCAAAGTGGCTTCATCAACCTTCCCCCGGGGCTCCTCCCCTCACTCAATCTTCATCATCGTCATCATCGTCATAATAACGGTTCCTCTTGATCTCGTCCTCCACCCTCAGATCCTCTCGTTCCTTCTCCTCCAGCTCCTCCTCCTCCCAGAAACCCACATCCTGTGAGCTGCGGTCGGGGTCTGGCTGACGGACTGGCGACTGGGCCGGAGAGATGCTTGGCTCGGTCAGCACATGTGTGGCTGGCAGGGCCCGTTCTTCTCTGGAGACGCCGTTGCTCCATTCCTGCTGAGCTTCCTCGTCCTCGTCCTCGTCTTCGTCTTCGTCTCTGGACAGCTCACGGGACTTCCGCTCCCGGTCCTTGGCCGCCCTGGCTGCTTCCTCCAGTGTCTGCTTGTTCTCCAGCGAGCCTCGGCGCTCCTGCAGCGCTTGCAGCGGGCCGCTCTCAGCGTGGCGCTGCGCGGGCGACGCCACCGTGAAGGGCCGGCACCGCTCCTTCAGGGACTGGCTCCGTCTCAAGCTCTTCAGTTCGGCCCGCTCCGAGCTCTGTGGAGCGGCGGATACGCTCTCATCTACCGGCGGCCACCTGGACCTCGAGCGAGGGAGCGCCGTAGAGGCGAGATCTGGCGCGTGGCGAGGCAGGGCTTGATGATCGCCACCCGGCGGCGGCCACGCGACCTGGAGCCGCCGTGTTTCGGCAGGTTTCTCGGAAGACAACTGTCTTGCCAAGGACCCTGTGTTGGCTTTATTCGACGATCCCCAACGAGCCATCAAATCGGTCACCTTCTCTTGTGGCGCATCGTCGACCGCCTCAGAGTTTGAGGTGTGGCGTTCGACCGAGGAGTGGCGTTCGACCGAGGTGTGTCGCTCTTCTGCCGAGCTCTGCACCGCCGCGTGGCGCGCCGGCGCAGGTGTGGCTTCCATGTTTGGCGTGGCGTCTTCGTCGCCGTTCTCCTCGGACTTGGGCGCCCACAGCTCCTTGTGTTGGCGGTGGCCGAAGCCCTCGTCGTAGTTCCCCTTGGCCTTGAACAGTTGGTTGTAGTGAGGCTTGCAGTAGACGTTGCCGTGCAGGGAGGCGTAG
>OMKY01207440.1:0-12325 GCA_900302395.1 Bregmaceros cantori
TTCCCTCTAGCCTTGTCCCTCTAACTGTCCCCTCTAACTTCCCTCTAACTGTCTGTCGAAGTACTAATTACTAGAGCAGTGGCACTGGCTCACCACTAGCAGCTTGCCCCATTCATTAGACAAAGGCCCAACGGTACTAACTGTTCTTCAGTCTTGACATCCTTCATCGAATCTCATGTGGCACTTGCCAACTCAAGTCCAAGTCATGTGACTCGAGTCCCCAGGATTGCAGTCATCAGCTTGATGCCAAGCTAGAGAGGGCCCGCTTCTCCAGAGTAAATCAATAAAGGAACTTGTGAGTTATGGTTCCATACATGCTGACTACAGGCAGGTGGGGCTGTGCAGAAAGGGGGTCGAGAAGCAGGTGGAAATGAAACTCATACGAACAGATGCTAGAAGTCTGTTGTTGGAGCGCTGTGTGTATATTTTTGTACGAGCTGCGACATTTCTAGGGATAGAGTGCCGCCAGATATTGTCCCAGAAACGGGATGCATTATTGCGAGCGAGTCATCTGGTCTCGCACCGTAAATATGAGCTGACAATGCACCAACGTCCAGGGCGTTGGAAATGCTAATCAGAGATCGTATACCCCACCTCACACACACACACACAGACACACGCTGCAGCTGTTTACTTTGAACCTGATCTAGGCCAGTCGACAAGTTACTGGAATCAAACTTTGAAGGAACGCTAGTTTATTAGGTACCAAAGTTGTTTAAAGTAGAAGTAAAATTAGTAAAAGTCCTGTCAGGTTTTGCTTATGAGCAGCCGATTAACCTGGCCGTATCAGCTGATGTTAAAGGTTGACGATAGGAGACTTTCACACCTGATTACAAAGACAGAATTGAAATATAATCATAACGGATGTGAATGAGACATCGGACAAACGTCTACTCGCAACACAATTCATACTCACAATTTAGTCCACTTACAAATCATCAATCAAAGCAGGATGCTTTTTACCGATGCTACTGAAATGTAACTTATAGAGTGAGTGGCTGGGCATCTGTGATTGCTTGTTACATGGTTAGTGCTGGCACATGTAGGACATTGTCCTTTTTGTCCTTCTTCTTTTCCCGATCCAATTTCTTTGGTGTAATGCATGTCGTCGCACCTTCTCCAGTCGTGCGTCTTGCTAAGCAACACAAATCTTCTTGACGGCGTCCGCAATGTTCAGACGCAAACCTTGAAACAGGCTCTTTCGCCTCCCACACAGTCATCTCAACTCTGATCTGGTTAGGTTGGTTGATATGAGTTTGGAAAACACCCACAAGGCGAACATAGCAATCCTGAACCGTGTCCCCGTCCATATCCATACGCGGTGGGAAAGCTCTGTTGACTGACACAGATATTTTCAATGTATTTTCTATTGTGGTAGTTGTGGAGTCTCTCATTGGGAAATCAGCAGCTATCTTCTGGCATTCACCTACGCCCATTCTCAGCATTAAGTGTATTTTCACAGCTGATGCACAGTGGGGTTAAATTCTTTCAAGATTCATTATAATTTGCCATATTGCATATACAAGTACATAGACATGGAATTTTAGTTGGGCACGCAGCAATGAATATGAAGAGTTCATGTGCAAATGTCTTTCTGGTGTCCTTCAGAACCAGACAGCTCAATCTTGGGCATCTGCCTCATCTAGCCTCATAAGCTGGAATAAAGTTTGCTTGTCAATTTCTACGAGATGGAAGAACAAGAGCACCGTAGGAATCATTGGCTAGCAAGCCCTGTTAATTCTAGTGAATTAATTGAGAAGAACGGCGTTGGAACAATGGAATTCAATGCGCTGTGTGTCTCCGGCAGGAATACACACAAGCATAGCAGCTTAGCGGCTAAAGAGAAATAACTTAACTAAATGGAGCCACCAGTCTTCGCTAAAGGGAACCAGTAACGCGCTGATAATGTACATATGTTAAGCGATAAGGATGGAAAGAAACAAAACAATACCGTGACCAAAATCAGACTTTGCCAGACTTTGACCTATATAGGCTACCAGGTGAAAGATTACACTGACTTGCTCGCGTTGCCAGAGTTGGTCAGGCCAGGTGACCCAACGAGGCAGTAGCGCCCTCTGAAAGCCACTGCCAGGAATGCAGCACTGTAACCACTGCTAACCGTGACAATAATGATAACATCTGGACTAATACAGTGCCTGAAAGCAAAGCTCTTTGCAATTGTGAATTGTATTGAGACTTGAATTGACCTTCTGTTGCTATTGGTATTATTATTAATAGTATCTAAATGCAAAGTGTGCCATGTAAACAACTTCTAGCGGGAAGAAGAGAATTGCCTGTGGAGTTTTCACAGACCCGCCTGATATTTCAGGTGCATCTGTCCGGCATTTTAAATCGGAATAGCTTCAAACATTTACTCAGACCAGTGATCGTGACAAACTCACAGTGCAGGATAGGTCATACACACAAACATCCCCCCTTGGCACCACGAAAACTAGTATCCAAAATGATCAACAATAATTATATCATGCTTTTTTCTTCCAGAATAAAATTGTTTTG
This sequence comes from Bregmaceros cantori, assembly GCA_900302395.1. Taxonomy (NCBI): domain Eukaryota; kingdom Metazoa; phylum Chordata; class Actinopteri; order Gadiformes; family Bregmacerotidae; genus Bregmaceros; species Bregmaceros cantori. Next base: position 2,518 of record OMKY01207440.1, read on the forward strand.
ATTTTTATTTCACATATTTAAACAACACAAAATCTGCATTCTTTTTAAATTATTATTTTTGGGCGCAAGAGAGTCAAGGGGAGATATTGCAGAAAAGCCAGAGAGGGGATTAGAATATACGGCGCTGCTCAACCTATGGTCTGGGGGGGGCCACTCTATAACCACTCTGCCACCGAGCGCCCCACAAAATCTGCATTTTGTTAGAAATCTTTAAAGCATGTGATAAAAAAATAGTAGCGATGTCGAAATGGAACCATTGTAATATGGAATATTGACTGCACATAATGACAGCACAGCATTTTCATTAATTACTTTATTGATCTCCAAAGAGAAAATTCCATTGCCATCGCAGGAAACGAAAGACAATTACAGAGAGCACCACACGCAGGGCTTAATTGGGGGAAGGGTAAGGTGCTATCCGCGACCTCTGGCGCATGCTCTAACGTACTGTGCTGTCCACACCGGACAGAAAGCGAAAATTCAGAAAAAAGCGAAAAGCAGAGAAAGTATCCACACCAGTGAAGTGAAATTGCGGAACGATTTTTGTGATTTTTCTGGGGTTTTTCCAAGCGCCTATGGGATGGAGGTCAGAGGCGGGAGGTGCGGGAAGTCCGTGGCTGCTATTACGGTTTTCTATTCTGCTGCTGCTTCGAGGTGACAGTCCAAGTCGTTGTCAGACCCTCTTTTCCGTGTGCGGTATTCGCTGTCAAAACAGATTTTTTTTCCGCTTTTTGGTGTGCACAGAGTAATTGGAATATGTGTGTTTGTTATTTTGCGAATTTCGCTGCAGATATTCGTGTGGAATTTCCGCGTTGTTCTGGACGGCCCGTACTCGTCCGCTGGGCATGACAAATAATATTACTGACCACATGCAATACTATACACGAACAACACAGTCTACAGCAGCAATAGCACCCATCCAGCATATCAAGAAACGGAGCTTAGCGAGGACATCGGCCATTAAAAAGTCTGATTGCCGTAGGGACAAAGGACCTCTCGGTAGAGGACACAACAAATCTGTTTCTCAGAGAACTTCTCACTTCCTCGAAGACTTAGTACAGTGAGTCGTCATTTTGTTTAAGAGGTTTGTACCCATGTTCCTAAATCCCTATGTTCAGAAAAGTTATGGGGCATTTAGTCACAGTAGTCGTTTAGTCATAGTCAGGTTAGGGGTAACCCCTAATTCTAACCCTTTCCCTAACAACTAAACGACTTGTAACTTTTCTGAACAGAGCGATTTTGGAAGTAGGGCCTTGCGAACATTGGGTGTTCAGCATTTATGTTACACAACTTCCTACACATCGTATTTGGGGTCACAGACTCAAGCATATGGGGAGAATGGTCCAATCACAGATCCTGCTCTTTGAATTAGCATGTTGATTTTCTGGGTCGGACTGCCACCATTCATGAATTACGGCAAGCACTTATTGCGTTGCCATGTATTGCGTACGTCAGACCATTTCAACAGGTTTTCAACGTGCCCTTCGCGAATTGGTGGCACAATTAATACAGTTTCAAGCTAATAAATGCAACATGGAATATTTAAAGAAAGAATTAGCACATTTTTAATAACTTGCTCCTTGGGCCAATACCCACTTGTGGTCAAAATGTCATGAAATTCTGTTCATCATTTTTAAGTAATATTGTTTCACAGACAGACAGACCAACAAACATGCATTACCAGAAACCTTCATTCCTTTCAAAAAGCATGAGTCATCTACTTCAATTGATGTGGGCAAATGTGGATTGTGGTGTGAGATCAAGGAAATACAGTGTGTTTGAAATGGTATTTCAGTATGGATGGCTTGGTCCAATTCATTTGTGCAAGTGCAAGTGAAAAGCTATTGTGTGTTACCGCTGAGTTTCATTGACTACACACTCCAGGACATAGCCCCACAAGGGGACGCGAGAGTGTGTGTGATTGTGTGTGTATATGTAGGTGTGTGTGTGCGTGTGCATGTTTGTGTGTGCCTTCGCAACTGCAAAGCTATTGTGTGTTACCACCATATTTCATTGACTAGACACACAGCCCCATAGGGAGATCAGAGAGAGAGAGTGTGTGTGTGTGTATTTGATTGTGTGAGAGTGTGTTATTGTGTGTGTGTGTGTGTCTGTGTGTGTGTCTATGTAGGTGTGTATGTGATTGCGTGAGTGTATCTGTGTGTGTGTAGGTGTGTGTGAAGCTAACAAATTCACCTAATGCAATTGTTGATCCATGTGAATATTTGGATGATGTTTTATAAGGAAACAGATTAGTCAACCAATCGTTTCAATAACCCGTAACTATTAAAATAATGGTTAGGTGATGTTCTAGTGTTTTACTGTTTGTTTCAGAATCACTGACTTGCATTCCCATGAATAGTAAATGAATTATCATGTTCTTCAAATGAATGTGCCTAATTTCTGGAATAAATATCTCTGTGTCCTGTACAACATCCACCCAATTGATGTTGCCATCGAAACTGTGAATGTACCAGATATTTGTATCATGTATGAATCTATCAGATGTTTCTGGTGATCCTAATCGCGGATACATTGATATACCTTTAAAACCTGGTGGTGCAATGAATTAATTAGTCTCACTGTATTACTGACGCCGTAAATCATTGTTCTTCCAGGTGTATTTCAAACGTGATGGGGAACTCATCGAGGTCATCTCGTACATCCATCCATCCGCCGTCACCGACGACGCGGTCACCGCTCCAGGTGCCGCTGGGGTCCGCGGTGCAGCGCGGCCCCTGACGAGTCGAGACACTGACGAAACAAAGCTGGGGAGGTCCGGGTCTCTCCGAGATTCGGAAGGAGGCTACAGACGCCTCAGGGTCCAGAGTCAAAGTGTGGGGCAGGCGCGGAGTCGCGGAGTACAGAGTCGATGGCCTCAAAGTCGAAGCCAGCAGCAGCCCCCACCAGTACTTCAGCAGCCGAGTCCAGCCACTGAGGTGAGTTAGGGCCAATCTCAGCTCTATTTTTAAGATATAAGATACTTTATTTCGTCATACATACATGTACAGTGAAACTCTTCCTCCGCATTTAACCCATCCCTGAGGAGTGGCGGGCAGCCAACTCCAGATTCTGAGCCAGTACCTTTGCCAGGGACACTGACTGGAGCAGGTTAACTAGAACATGTTTTTGGTGGTGGGGGAAACCGGAGTGCCCGGGGAAACCCTCGCAGACACGGGGAGAACATGTAAACTTCACACAGAAAGGACCTGTCCAGGTTGGGATTCGAACCCTGGACCTTCTAGCTGTGAGGCAGCAATGCTATCCACTGCGCCACCATGCTGCCCTATATTTCTTCTTCCTCATCCTTTCAAACAGAGCTGTAAGGTGTAGAGCTTGAAACTGTACCCCTATGAATTGGGAAACCCCCTCGTAGACACGTACATAAGAGGTCCGCCCCGTCAGCTTGGTGACGTAACCAAAAGCGTCAGCTTCAACAGCCAGAAATAAACAAACATGGAACAAAGTACACAAATGTAATGTAAAAATAGCTACTTACATTTGTGTACTTCCTTCTTGTCGGGCGCAGGCAAAAATGTTTCGCGTTGCCAGGTAATCGCGCTGTATTCTGTAATATCTCGTACCCCTCCAAATGGAGTCTGGCTGTCCGTACCACTACCTTTGGAGAGCTCCAAAGCTCTCCCCATTACCCCTACCCCTCTGCCTTAATGACAATCGGGGCACCCCTACCCCTACACGTGAATGAACAAGGGGTAATGGGGAGGGCCTAGGGGTGTAGGTGAGTGTTGTCATAGCTACAATATGGGAAAGTCCAGCTTCCCCTTTAAATATCACAATAATAATTGGTCAAACATACTGTGCTGTGTGTAGATGTCATTGACTAAATATGTGCTACGATGTGCTAAACATTTGTTCAGAATCAGTTTTTATCACTAGTAATGTATACAACTTTCTTCCTGTATGCTCTCATTCTCTCCCTGTAGCCTAGAGGCTCGGCTTCTACTGCGTTCAACGCGGTGCATCGAGTGCACTGGTTTGAGCCAAGACCTTTGTCATGCCCTTGGACTGCGCTGTGTCCATTGGCATCTATTGAACTAGATGACGACTGCTTAATTATTACGTTGAAAATAGAACACACAGTCTATGGTGGAAAGCCTTGGGATTAATGCTGCCTTCGTGGTGCTTTTAAACCACGCCTGAGCGCTCTGCATCCTGGGAATCGTTTAGACAAGACGCAAGCATTCACAATGCTGATTGGATGATGAGTGCCTCTTTGATTGGTGGAGCAATGAGCGAATCAGCAATCTTGAACCGTCGACTACCGTCGTGAGTACAATTGTTTTGTTTTACTTAAGAGTGAGAGCTTCCCGAGAGTTGGCAGCGTTGTTCATGGTTTTTCTTCTCGGTCAGGTTTTAAAATATATTTTTTAAATGTATTTTTTGGGCGGAAGCGCTGTTTTTCATTCTTTTTATTGAGAGACAGCGACAGGATTAAATCGGGAGCGGTATGAAGAGTCGGGGGGAGACATTGGTGAAAAGCCGGAGGGATTGCGCAAACCCACGGCTCGCTCATGATATTTTTAAGCGATCATTTGGACACAATATTTGAATATCAGCACACATTGAGTAACTGAGAGAGTTAAAGGAATGAAGTGGAATCACTTGAAATTTAAATTGACTTGACTTGGTCTTGAATTGAGTTTTGCTATACTTGAACATGACCTGAACAATAATCAGGCTTTTGCATACAGAGACACGTTTCGAGAGAGAAAGAATTGTTAAAATGTATAAAATATAAATAACAAAAAATGTTGAAAAAAGAAGAAGAGGATGTGGGACATGCCAGGACACTCTAGAAAAGTAGGCCAGAGATAAATATTTACAAAAGATAAACATTACAGTACACTGAGAGTGTAAACAAACCGCACGCTTGCACCAATATGGCCGCTGGTGCAACAGCCAGTCCAAAATTGGACTGACTTGAAATTGAATTAGACCTGAGGCCTTGGGACTTGAACTTTGACTAGTCACGACTAACCCTCTGTCACAGGTGATCCCGGAGACGGTGGTGAACCGCGAGTCCCCGTACTGGGTGCAGAGCAGCGACCCGGTCTATTACTTCAGCCACACGCACCTGGCTCAGAGCGACGGCTCAGTACTGGTGCAGGCCAGACTTACCTGGAGACTCAACCCCCAGCTGGACAACGACGCTCTGTTCAGCTGCGAGGTCAAACACGCTGCTCTCTCCATGCCCATGCAGACTGAGGTCACTCTGGGTGAGTGGACGCAACGTACATGCTAAAACATGTATATATGTATGCTCATAACTTATGTGTGTGTCCACAAGAGAGTTTTTCCAAGTCCAAGTAAAATTTCATGTTTGTGTACTAGGGGTGTAAATAATATGGATTTTGTATCGATATATTGATACAACAGTTGTACAATACTGAGCCCTGATACTGCATAATTTGGTAGTAGACAAATATCCAGCAAGAGGTACCATTTTCACTTGTAATGCTGAATAAACATTCATGTTAGCATTTAGCATGCTGTATGGTCTGCATCTATGAAAATTGTCTGCTTGAGTAGTATAAAATAAAATCTTGCAAAAGACAGGGAGAGGGGAGGATCTTCAGGAAAATTAAACTACCACATAGTGGATTCCAAATCTACAAAATATTAATTTGCTTCTAATAATCAATTCAACATTTAAAAGTGATTTGGAATAAAATTGTGTAAACACATCCTCCGTGGCCCAAGCCATCAAATGAAAGAAAAGAAGAAGCCATTCCATTAAAGCATTTTTGACCCCCGCTTGTGTTATCTAATCCCATCACACTGTGCAGATCTGTTGATTCCGTGCTTTAGCAGCCAGGTAGCACCAGGCTAGAATCAACATTCAAACCGCACGCCTCACAAACACACACACTCACACACACACATTAATGCACACACACCCACACACCCACACAAACATACTTGCTTATCTCACCCTCTTCCCCTTGTGCGTGTAATATCGCTCTCTTTTTCACTTGCCAATTTTTTCAGTCAGCGTACAAGGAACGCTCGTTCACATGCCCACACTGCAGCAGGCTGCAGATATACGCACAGCCAGAGCAATGGCGTCCGGGTGTAATTGTGTTAGTGTCAGAGAGATTGGCACGGCCGACGCCGGCACTCTTAACGTGACTGACAGTCCAATTCATCCGACTGTCTTTCGCCACTTTCAGGGCAAGTTGGTGCGCGTGTCTGGGCGAGCATGCTTTTTACCACACTCAACTCGCATTGAATTAGAGTTCCCTTTTTTCGGGTTGTTCTGTTGCCTTTTTTAACCTTAAATTTGACTTAAGTTAAATGTCACCTCGGAGTGCCTTAAAATCCAGGATTGGGAAGGTTACTTTCTAAAAGTAACGTTCTAAAGTACAGTTACAAGTTACTCATGATAGATTGTCATTTGTAACATTATCCCATTATGCCATTTTATTAGTAAAGTAAAAAGAGGGGGTGTGGCGGTCACTGTCCAGCGTGAGCATTTACTCACGATTTTATGCAGCCCATGAATCAATTCAGAATGGTGCATCCTGCGTATCTGTACATGGTTTAGCTGTGTAGCAGCTGTCTGAGAAGTCTGTAAGTCGTTTAGTGGTGTAGCGGCTATCTGAGTAGTTTGTAAGTGGCTTAATGGTGTAGCGGCTCTCTGAGTAGGCTGTAAGTGGCTTAATGGTGTAGCGGCTATCTGAGTAGGCTGTAAGGGATTTGGATGGATTGTCCTGTGGCTTGATGTAGAATGGCACCAAAGAAGAAAACCGCTATGACAGAATATTGTGGTGTCTGTATATCTGTCGCTGGTGATGAGCTATTATGTTGCCACAAGATGGGAGTTGTAATGGCTCGAGAAACTTTGAGGAGGGAGGTTAGTATGCTTACTGTGGAGTTATTACTCTCTTCCCCTACTAAGATGTTTTTTAAATTTTTAGAGGCTGGAACACTTTCAACAAGAATTGAGTATGTTGGCTGTGTAGTTTTGTCCACAACAGAATTGCTTTGGATTCAATGTCTTTTGGAGTTTACTTGACGGAAAACAAGATAACATTTTTGATCATGGATCATACCAAAATAGACAGGACCTGGATATCCCATTCACCATCCAGGATATGCTGTTTGCTGATGATGCAGCATTGGCAACGCAGAAACAAGAAACACCTGAAGATTCTTCTCGAGCAGCTCAGCCAAGCATGTCAGGACTTCAACCTTACCTTCAGTCTAAACCACCACTATCAACAACTACACACTGGAAGCTGTAAATAGCTTTACTTATCTTGAGTCTACCATCACCAGCAATCTGTCACACGATGCTGAGGTCAGCAGCCGGATTGGGAAAGCAGCTTTCACCTTTGGTAAGCTAACATCTAGAATGTGGGAGAACAGCAAGCACACCATCCATACAAAGGCACAAGTGTACAGGGCCTGTGTCGTTAGTGCACTCTTGTATGGCAGCGAAGCCTGGACTCCTTATTCACACCAAGAGAGGAGGCCAAACACTTTCCACATGCGTTGCTTGAGACGTATACTGGGTATCACCTGGCAGGACAGGATCACAGACAGTGCAGTCCTGGGGAGAGCACAGCTCTCCACCATGTTACCCCTGCTGATGCAGTGACGTCTCTGTTGGCTGGGCCATGTCCGACAGATGGACGATGGTCGCATGCCAAAGGACATCCTGAAACAGGCTCTCCGAAATGGGCTGCTGACACACGAAACCAACACCAAGAAACGAAAAGGACGCTGAGGAAGCAGAGAGCCACCTCGACCAAAACAGCTCCGGATCTGGCCCACACCTGTAACATCTGTGGCCATGTCTGCCTCTCCCGGATTGGCTTCAGCAGCCATAGAAGAAGCTGCTTGAAGAATACCTGAACTCCAAACTCAAGAAATCAATGGCCTTTCGAAACTGCGATGCAGACGACCATATGGGTGGGCCTTAGTATTGTATATTTATATGTATGTTCAAGTTATATGTTTAGTATTATATGTTACATAGTATTATATGTTGGCTCTGTAGTCTTTGCTCCTGATGGATTGTGACAGAAATGTGGCTGAAATTTAACAGCGATTGATTGATTGAATTTTCTATGTTTTGAATGTATAGACAAGTTTTTGACCCATTTCCGGTTTCTTCCTTAACTACCCCCGTATATGCTCGCCACTTCCGGTGACATTCATGTTGCCTTGTCTTCGACTATTTTTCGGCGGGAGCACACACCTACTGCTTAATTATAAAAGAGTGGTGGTAACTTGTGTTGTGCTATTCCACACCCAAATGCTCTCTTGCAACCCGTTCCATTTACTCATTCAAGTTGGAATTGCCAGTGAAGCAGCCATCCTATTGGTCATTAAGAATATGTGCCCTCATCGGTGAGTAACTTCAAGTCGGATTTTGACTGTATTTCATCAATACTTATGTAAAACGCTGAGCAAAGTGGGGTGGATGATGTGTAATTTGTCACAGAGCGAGCTGTAGTAAGCAGTTTTGGAAACGTTTTGTGTGACAAATACATCCACTTTCATCCACTACGATCACTTTACATAGGGAAATATACAGACACAGGAAGTGCATAACACCCGGCAGGGTTTTTGTTTTGGCAGACTGGAAGTTAAAGATAGTGTAGAAGGCAGGGAGTGAGATATGGAGAGAGAAAGCGGGAGAGAGAGGGAGAGAGAGAGAGAGAGAGAGAGAGAGGTGGGGGCACTAAACCAATGATGTATTGTAGCTTCATGAATATTCATGAACTGTGTCACCGTGCGTTCTGTACAATTGGATTGGGCCTGGCACCTTGGAATGGTGTGTGTGTGTGTGTGTGTGTGTGTATGTGTTTGTGGGTGTGACACCTGGGGGTGTATCGCTCCCTCATCACTCTCTGTCGCAGTTTCAGCAGCAAGCACTAGTGTGACCTGAATATGTGAAAAACTCAAACACACACTTGTGCCCAAGCACAGTGTCACATACGTGGACACACACATACAAATACACACACACACACATGTGCCAATGCACAGTGCCTCATGCATGTACGTATATGCACACACACACACACACACACACACACACACACACACACACACACACACATATACTACACATACTGTATATTAATTGAAGAAACTTTAGATGACAGATTAAGTTGGGATTGGGTGGCCTATTGTCCTGCTTTTTCTCTCTCTCCCCCCTCTCTCTCCCACTCATCCCATCCTCTCCCTCCCTCTCTGTCTCTTTCTCTTGCTCTGCCACACTCTCTGCCCCTCTCTATACTTCTCTCCCTCTCTCCCCACTCACTCACTCTCTCTTTCTGTCTGTCTGTCTCTCTTTCCCCCTTTCTCCCATACTCTCTCCCTTTCTCTACTTCTCTCCCTCTCTCCCCACTCACTCTCTCTTTCTGTTTGTCAGTCTCTCTTTCTCCCTTTCTCCCACACTCTCTCCCTTTCTCTACTCCTCTCCCCCTCTCTCCACTCACACTCTCTTTCTGTCTGTCTCTCTGTCTTTCTCCCTTTCTTCTGCTCTCCCATACTCTCTCCCCCTCTCTATACTCCTCTCCCTCTCTCTCCACTTCTGTCTGTCTGCCTGTCTGTCTGTCTCTCTTTCTCCCTTTCTCCCGCTCTCCCATACTCTCTCCCCCTATCTATACTTCTCTCCCTCTCTTCCCACTCTCTCTTTCTGTCTCTCTCTCTCTCCCTCCCCCCTCTGGGGGCCTGCCATTCACACTGCAGCACAACCTGTGATGTGACTAATGCTCCTGTCCGAGTTCAGTAGTGACACAGCCAGTTGAAAGAAGCTGTTCCTGTTCCTGGC
>OMKY01207442.1:0-12500 GCA_900302395.1 Bregmaceros cantori
ACCATTGTTTAGGTGCACGGGTAGTGTGAGCCGCCATTATGTGAGGACTGTTCCTTTAACTACCTTCTCAGCTGACGACGCTCTTGTCAAGAGTCGAAAGTGTAGGGAGGGAGGGCTGGGATCGGTAGACCATGCGCTGCCACCACACCAGTAATTGGAATGACTCACAGCAGAGAGGTGTGTAGGTAGTGGAACAATAACTTTATATCACACAAGGAACAATGCAACAGTAGCGGAGGCGATCGCAAGAGAGAGAGACTCGGAAGGAGAGCACGTATATATAAGCACGGAGGCACGCCCACACGGGGAGGGGGCGAGTAGCGCATGTACACTGTCCCATAATAATCCCGACTCTCGTGTCGCTACGGCAACCGACACTAACAACAGTTAACAGACTGGCGCTGTTTGATATTTTTGGTGCAGCGAGACGACAGAGACACAGCCGGGGCAGCGTTCGGAGACTTTATTAAAAATTCCAACACAAACATTTCACCAAGAGTCTCAGTGGAATAGGCTGGTTAGACTTGAAACGGCAAACGGTGCGGTTACGTCGCAAAAAAAATAAAAAATATAAAAAAAGGCAAACCAAGACAAGCAGGTAAATACTAGGGTTGCAATACGTCAACTAATAAATTATGAAATTAATCCAACTAATTTAATAATCGCCAAGGAATTAAATCGTTCAGTTTTCGGCACTTTTTAACGCTCCCCCCAAATGGTTTATGCAAATGTGATATTAAATGAAAATTTCTGAAATGACTAAAAGTGACATGGATTATAATTGACAAAAAACTTATGAAGAAAACCATCAAAATTTTACAGCATAAATTAATTGTAGTGAGTTTGTGTCCCAGCGCTAAAAAACTTTTGTTTGTTTGTTGGCTTTTTAGCAGATTTTATTTTCATTAATTTGTCTAAAAATCCAAAGTAAATCTGAAAATATACCTCAATATATAATTTATTCCAAACCTTGTTTTGTTTACAGCCTTGTTTAGTTAATTTGTGTCGTTTTACTTCTGCATTGTTTTTCATCTCCCTCATTCATTCATAATATGGCAGTTAACAGCTCCCTATTCGGAGACTGCTGGCGGCTGCCAGTATTGGCAGGGATTTCGTGAGCTTTCCTTGAAACACTCCAACTATTTGCAAAAGAATATTTCAATTCATTTTTTTTTACATAACAGCTCTGGAAAAAGTATGGTCTTTTGCAAAAAGTTGGAACATGCTGTTGCAAGACAACGAGATACCATTCTGATGATTTGGGATGTTGGCATTTGTAAAACAAAAAAAATATTTAGAAAACTTAGTTCAGTCAGTTAATGCGTATTAAAACCGTGTTTTGAATTTAGCCCGGGCTTCGTCCCGGGGTTTTTGCACGGGTTAGTTCCGGCACTTGGCTCTGCGGAGCCGATCGAGAAAGAGACTTTTTTTTACAAGCCGTATGTGCGGCATCAAAATTGAATATATTGTCCTGTTCTATGCGGTGCTGTGTGTTGAAGACAGCAGAAGGAAAAATAAACCGCAGGGTGACACAGACCAAACTCTGTGAATTTCCCCTTTTTTGAATGAATGACGCTCTGACGGGTTCTAGAGTGATCACTTTCAGTCAGCGTGGCCGCGGCAGTGTTCACAGCTACCGGGATAACTGGGAAACAAGTTCCATCTCGACTAAACTGAGTCGGACCCTGGATAACCATGCTGGTTTGAATATGCCCTCAGTTAAAGCGCAGTGCAGCACATGTACTCTAATGCCCATGAATCAGTTCACGGTACACACTCTCTGCCCTTCTCAGCATAAAACAGTCAATACAATTTAAATATGGCATATATTTAAAAAAAAGGAAACTAAACTGCATTGTCAAAGATATTTGAGATATGGAAGGACTCAAATGAATACACTACATATTAAAATCTGGAAACAAAATACAAGAAAGAATTCCTCAGAACCCAATCCAATACATCTGCAATAGGAATGCAAAAACACATCATTCAAGTAAAAATAAAAGAAATATATCAATAATGCCAAAAAGTAAATATGTCGAACAATCCGGTTGTTTCGTATAGTGCACATGGAGGGGAAATTAAGTATTGTACATGTCAGATTATTTGAAAACATCAACTTGCCACAGGCATTTACAGCATGCACCCAGCACACATCTGGTATCTGTGACTTAGTTCACAGGTACGTGCAGCACCGCAAGTTCTCCTCCCCTCGCCGACGTTTCTGCGATGTCCTCCCCCAATTTCTGTCGACCCACTTTCATAACTAACACTGTCAATAAAATGGGAAATGGTGTGTGAAAATAACTTGGGAATAAACATTCTATACGGGGTCCGCGTTAGCAGAGTGGTTATGGACACCGCACCTAACGCGACCCCATTCATGTTAGTGGCGCTGGGTCTACCGCAGCGTCCGCAGTTTCGCGAGTTCGACTACACCCGTTGACTTGTCTGCATTGTCTACTCCCGATCTCTTCAACCCAGTTTCCGACTAATCCTATCCAATAAAGATGGAAATACTGCGCTGACGCCGGAAAAAATAACTTAAAAATAAATAACATTCTATAGTCTTAGGGTTCTTGCAGGAATCACCACGTTACCTTTTTTAGATCATTATGGGAAAATTTGTAGACCAACTTTTAGACAAACGTTTCTTCTGGAAATTACATTTGCTCCTTTTCATAGACATTCTCACTAGGGGCAGGCCGGTGTGAAAATTTTACAGCGCGATGATCGTGGCCCCCCCTCAAAAAAACGTGATTGGCGCTATGATCGCGAAGACCACCCACCCCCCAGCTAATCCTGAACAAAGCAGAAAATGGTCTGAACGGGCCACAAAAAATACATTAAAAAAAAGTAACATTTCGTTGGATTGCTTAGGTTGTTTATCTGATGTATGTCATGAATATTTTGTTTAATCTTCAAGATGCAAAATAAAGTGATACATACTTTACTTATTTTCCCCTCTGTATAATAAACCTTTGCAGACAAACACACACACACCAGTGCAAAAAGTAGTGGCATAGCAATAACAGTGCAACTTTGGCAATAAACTGAATATAAATGTGATTAAATAAAAGCAGCAGCAGTCTCCGACCTAAAGCAATGTGTTTTCGCTGCCGGGGATAAGAAAAATACCGGTGAGACAAAGGAGTGCTGTCGTTCTGCTGCAGGCGTTTTTGCCAGCGTAAGTCACAGACACTGTTCACGGCTTAGCATGTTCATGAAGTGAACTTGTGACTAAGAACAGAAAGCCTGCACCTAGAAAACAGCTAGAACCCGACCAGGTTATGAACCGGTTCAAGGAACGAAAACCGGGAACTTTTTGTATTTTCCTTGGAACAGAAACAAACCTGGAAAGGTTATTATTTTTTTAGGCGGGCGGCAACGGTTATTGTTTCCTGCGCGGTTTCTACCAGACTTCTCAGCAAGCTTCGGCTTGGATGGCGCGGAAGGGCGTGGCATTCTGAAATAATGAAATTGGCTACCTCTCCCTAGCGTATTTGACACTTGACTCCAAGTCCCGTGTTTGACGCCCTGCTCATTTATGCGTCTGACGCCCTTTACACGTCAAATGGCAGTGGCGATGCTGGAGTCATTTGACACCGGTGTGTCTCTTCGCACCCGCCTACATGACATTTTCGGGATTTCTGACGCCCTTACAAGCACAGCATCAACTGGTTTTGGTGGAAACACACAGTTAGGATGCCCCAACGTCAGGTTGAAGGCTTTGTTGCATGCGAGAGCCTGTGCCCACACGGGAATGGAAGCGAGTGAATTCCTGTGTGATTTTTTTTTTTTAACACTATTTGGTCAGTTGCGTCCACAATGGCATTTTTTAAAAATATGGTGGGAAGTTTCAGAAATTGTGCCGTTCCCCTGTTCTTGAAGGGCTGAGCGAAAGCCTTGTGACGTATACATATTACCGGCTTGCGAGCATGTAACACACTTCATGAGTCTTGATTTGAATGTGAAATCGAGAAGTGTGTTTACGCATTGTTTCTTCTACTGTCTTAACAGCGTACCTAGAGGTGAATGATGCGTTCTTCATCATTTTCAGCACATGTTTTGTTGCCATGATTATGTGATATTTTACTGATCCACTCCTTTCTGAACGCAATATTTTTTTTCCCATGTTCCAAAACATTTTCTGTTTTCTTGCCTCTCGACTGACCTCGGAACACTATAGAGTGAGAAATGGGATAGAAGCATTCAGAGTTCTTTCATATTGTTCCACTCGACGCAACTATTTAGCACAAAACAAAATCACCTTCTAAAATATTGATATTATCTAAAAATTATTTAATTTATTTTTTTAATCATAATTTGTTTACTGACATCCCCAATTTAATGTGTGGAGATGTCAATGAATGACGATAAACATTTTTCAAGTATTAACGGAGCATATTCAGTCATGGAATGATCTATGAGGCTCTGAGCTTGAGTACATTCTGACAGGACGTACTTAGTAGGGTGGCCAGATGTCCTTGACTTTCCGTCAGTCCTAAATTTGGACAACATGTCCTCGGCAGAATATGTCCCCAAATGTCCCCGTTTCAAGCATTTCATGATTTTATTTATTATATTATATCCTGTTATTTAATTGTTCTGAATGTTACAGCGAGTGTGCTAAAGAAAAGGCAGCTATATTTTGACAAATACATGTATTTTCTCAATTCTTACTACAATTTGCATTCCTAATTCCTTGTTAATTAAGCATTCCAAGGTCTCTGTGCAGGGAGAGCAGCTGACATTGAGGCAAGCATATTTGGATGTGGATGAATAACCATGGATGTGTTGACTACCCTCCCAAAAAAAACAAATATGCTCCCTACACACAAAAAAACGACCCCAAAGTTTATGCCTGGCGCGCTTTGGGCAATGTCCCTATCGCCGGATCACATCTTGGATATCTGGCCACCCTGGCACGCAATTTTTTTTTTAAAGAAAAGTTTGGAGAAAATCATGCCGTGTTGAATCTCATTGTGTCACAACGGTCGTGTCCGCTGCGTATGCGCCTTGTGACGGACGTTCGACTTTCTGCAATTTTGATGCTTGTTTTGATGAACTCTAGCGGTAAAACAGAGTCTGACTCAACTCTGTAACGTGTACAAGGTTGTACAAGGATTGGCTTGAGGTGAGTGTGTAACTACTTACTTAGTTTTGTATACGTTGCAAATGATGTGTGAAAATGTAGACTTCATCAGGTTTCATACGTTTTATATTTCATGTGAAACAAACAAAAACAATCTTTAAATAAAATTAAATATATAAAAATTAATTCTCAATGCATAAAACATTTCTATGTTTAGGACAAAAAAAAAAATCAAAGAAAATAAAAGTGCAAATCTTTGCTGTGTATAGGCAGACTATGTAATGTTTGGCATTTGTAATAACAATAAAGAAATATGCTTTCTCTAAGCAAAAACATTTTTTAAAAATGAACCCTACAAGAACTCATTGGGGCCTTATTGGTTATTCTTTTAGCTGCATTTGGGGTGTGATCATTTTGCTACTGCAAAATGCATGGGTGGGGCTTTTCACTGAACTTTGATGACACATGTTTTTTTGTTAAAAGTTTCCCCACATTGTGTAGATCATTTAGGCACCTCTTGCATGACTGGCAGGTAATATTTCCTTAAATCAGGCAAGTATAGTGCAAATAAAAACAACCACAACAACTACAAGGATAATGCTGTCGTGAACAGACTGGTTTAGAGGTTGTTGTTTTTTTTTTACAAATTTTGCGTCGGCATCAATCTTCCTTACTTCCAAACAGCTAAAACTACTGGTGGATTAGTATTCCCACATACAATCCTATATAATAAAAACAATATTCAAACTATTCCCAAAGAAGAATTGAAATGGATGAAATGAAAAAAAAAATGATGGGCTGCAGACTTGGCGATGGAAGCGTTGCTTGGAAACTGTTGTGTGCGGCGGTGTGGTCTCAGTGGGTGAGCCTTCTCTTCATCCTTGGTTGACCAGTAGATTCTGCAGTAAGAGTAAAGGACAAGCAGTTTCACTAAGTAAGCAATTTGTTCGCTATTCATATGCCACCAAACTCTGCGTGGTCCAAGGTAAAAGAAGCACAGACAGACAACCCAAACAATGCTGTGACATTTATAAATTGTCTGAACCAATTAACATCAACAACAACTAATAATCAAAATCTGTAGGTCCTTTTTTCAACTAGGCCGGAGTTGAGATAGATATTCAAGAAAATCTTGATCACCTCTTTCTTCTTTCTTTTCTGTTCTCCCCAGTCCTCTGTTAAAGGAATTCTGTAACCAATCCCAATTACTGTTCATAATTGGGCAATCAAGGTTGAAAGGTAGCTAGGTAAACAGCTGCTATATTTCTTAAACTGAAATCTAAATACAAAATCACTTTTGTGAAGCGCCTCAAGGCAGCTTCAGCTGTGATTTTGGCACTATATAAAATCTGTTGAGTTGAGGACTCCACCTACTGAACCTAAACAGAACCGTAAACACTGGATCAGCATCTCTGGAGAAGATATGACCCATGATTGCAGATTCTGCTACAAGCAGAGCTTGTAGAGCTTTAGGGCGTATTCAAAGCATCATGGTCATCCATCTCGGTTTAATGGAGATAGAACTTGTTTGCCAGTTGTCCCAGGATCTGTGAACACGGCAAGCGTGTTCTGCTGTGCGCTAGATTTTTCCAGACCAAGCTCTCTTTGAATAGGAGACCTTGGCCCGGTTCAACTCTGAGAATATCGACTTCTGGATCGGGATAGCTATGAATGAAAGTGATTGCGCTAGAACCCGTATCACACAGAGAAACATCTGTCCTAAATGTTGGAGCACATCATTCAATTGAAAAGGGGAAAAAGAACTGACAGCACCAGTGGCTTACTTAAAAAGTCTCCTGCTTGGCTGGCGCACATGCGCGGACACGCTGCTTGCTACACAGTGCACACGACTCTAGCACATGCAAGACTTTGTTTACAAATGTGTCTCTGGTCGAAAGAAGGCAGTCTGAACACAAGCGTGACAAATCAGAATGCGGGTTAGTCCCGGAACTAACATACCCTAAATCCAAATTGAAAATAATTGTGCATTGAATTAGAGTTCCAGTTTCGATTATGGTCTTTATTGGTTTAAGTGACGTCTGTCTGTGGAGGTTCTTTTCCACTTCTATGCAGGGCTTGAACCAATACTTTTTCCCAATGGGTTCGCTCCGAACAGAAACGTAATTGTAACATTTCCGGTCATGGGTTCCACCAATACATTTACGTTCACAAACCGGTTAGAACAAAGAAATATTGTTCCCGGAATGGTTAATTTATGGTCATTTGTTTAATGGTTTTAATACAAGTGCTCGATTGCGATTGACGCCACCGGCGAACATGCTCAGCACAAGCAAACTACATTTCCCAGCGGCCGTTTCGACGGGAAGTCAGGTCACGTTACCGCGGTAAGCACCCAGCATTCTATCGGTAAGTTGGTAAGAATGATTATGTTACTTATAGGCTACAGAAATGCACCAAAATGTATTGGTGTTTTTTCATCCAGGTCCGTGCACTACTTTTGAAGTTATCTTGGGGACAAACCAACCAACGCGGGGGTGCCGGGCACAAAACATATTCTGCTTCGCGGCAAAGCCCCGGCACAGGTAAAAAATAATAGTGTTCCTGGTTTTGTTTCTGTTCCCTGGAAAATACAAAACGTTTCGTTTTCGTGGTGTTCACCGGTTCAAAGCCCTGCTTCTATGTGCTCTGTGCGTCAATGGTTTGACACCCATCACATGATGTGGGTTTGGAATGTTTTTATTGTGTTACACAGCTTTCCGAGGCCGTATAACAGCTGACCTTCAAGAAACATCAGTGGGAAGGTTTGCCGTGCGTCTCTACATTTGACATACTGTGTGTGGTAATGTGCAGCGGCTGCACTAATGCATGTGCTGGCAGTTCTCAGAGAGAGGGACAGTGGGAAAGAGTGAAAGGGCAGCAACACTAACAACAGTGATTGTCCTGGAGACGGTACGACTGTTCACCATTATCCAGTCCAACTTCTCTGAGGTTAAGTTGAGTAAAAGCAAATAACAAATGTACAAGGGCTGCAACTAACGATCATTTTTATAATTAATTAGTTGTCAATTATTGAAATGATTAATCAACTAATCGGTCTGATTTTTCCTTACAAAAATACTCAAAATTCTTACAGCAAGCAACAATTATGAGAAATTAATGTCAATTTTAAACATTTTGATCTTCTTAACCAACAAATGTACAAAGATTAAGGTACTTCATATGACATGAAGTACCTTAATCACACACAAGTCATCACATGTAATTCATACCGTAATATTGTCATGGTTTTCTTCATATTCATGTTTTTTAATATTTCATATTTTCAGAAATTATGAATTAATATCAAATTTGTGTGGACATATGGGATAAACATCACCACAAAACTGACGACAATAAATTCTTTGCCGATTATCGATTATTAGAATTGTTTTGATTAATTTTATAATCGATTTGTCACCGCTTAATTGACTAATCGTTGCACCCCTATCCTTCATGGAAATGGATGGATGAGGCCACTAGGGGTTGCTGTACACTCATACAAAATCAAAACTTTAGTTAGTGCAACAATTCAAAGTGCTTCACAGCAACACAACAAAAAGACGAAAAACAATATGACCCACAACCTCCCCAACCTATTAATAAACTAGCATACGCACATACATTCGCGCACAGACACACACACACACAGGCAATGGATTTGTCAATAAGATGACAGACATGGCTTGGCATGGAGGCTATAGAGCAAGAGGAAACACTGCAGTACTAATGACAGAAAATTTTGAAGTTTAAAAGTTCAATAAAAAATACAAATACTAAAAAAAACCCACAATGTTGTAGTAACTGATTTATTCCGGCAACACAATTAGTCAAAGATTTTGCTGGTTGTGTTATAAATCATTATGGAATATTCAAAAGCATTTAGATATTTTTTTACACTGGAAATTATATAAATTATAATTATATTAATCACATGTCCAAGAGTGAGGTCTCTGTACATAATTTCCAAAAGAAGCATTGGGAAAATGGAAATGTATTATTATTATTTTAATGATACATTTATTTATTATTATAATGTTGTTGTTGTTGTTGTTGTTGTTTTAGTCTGAAAACAAATGTGAAATTGAGGTTCCAGAGATAAACATTGGGATTTAATTTTTAAGCAATCTTGCAATCTTGGGTTAGAGCTGCCCTACAGCCCTAACTCAAGATTGCAAATGGAAACCAAACTGCCGATAAACATTACAAAAAAATACAGTTCAACCTTGAGGTTATTCACTTAATAATAACATTTTCTGTGGGGAGTGTATTTTGCTGTCATGGTACTTTGTCTAAAGAAAAATGTCTGCCTCCCACTTGCCAAATAGCTTCATCATACGGCCCTAGGCGGTGATACACTTAGCATAATGCCCGCACTAAGAGTCCACAGGGTTTACCACTAAATGCAATTTCCACGCGCCGTGATTAAATTCTCAACACACAGAGAATGATAAAACAAGCATTGTGTAAAGTAATTATTCCATCGTGCAATTGTATACTACTCGCAAACTCCACTAGTCCATGGTGTCCGCACGGAGCCTACCATTCCCCACCGTGTCATCAATACGCCATCCGTTGGTTCACAGCGACAATGTCAACTATTTCTGCAATTAAATACAGCCGTTTACTCACCCTGTGCAGTTTTGGAGCATGTCACATCCGTTTGTCCATAATCCATTCTGCGTCTGCGTTAATGACTCGTGACTTGTGTGGGATTTGAAAGTGAATTGAACGTGAATGTGCATTGCGGTAACTACACGTACCGATGGTATTCATATGGTCCCGGAGGTGATTTTGCCGTCTGTCACTTTCTCACAATTTTCCCTCTATCCTAGGAGGGATAGAGGGAAAAATATATTTAAAAAATATATTGCCTGTGTCCAAAATTGTTCCCTATCCCCTTCTCCCTATATAGTGCACTCACTTATAGTGCACTCAACAGCAACGGCTGAGATTTTGGACACTAGAGTAGGCACCGTCAAAATGATTATAATATATATATAATAATAAAATATATAATAATAAAATTCAACAGTCATCACAAAAATTCAAAAGTACTTACATTTATAACCAGTTGCCATGGTCGGCCGTCATTTACTCCGACCGAGACATTCCTTACACATTTTTAATTTTTTGCATCTCACAATGCTTATATGGGTTATATTGCTTTGTCTAGTGTACATCGATGCTCACTACTTTTCGCGATGCACTGTGGGATACTTTGAGTGCACTATATAGGGTACAAAGAGAATCCGGACACCCCTACAAAATGGCGTACGCCCCATATAGTGCACTATATAGGGAATTTAGGGAGCGATTTCGGACACAGCCAATAATTATCAATAATAAACAATATGAGAACGTATATCATGATAACATTTTTGGCCATATTGCCCAGCCCTAGTATGAAGGTCCCCGTATGGCATAAATGTTAAATGCGGACAGATTAATTGTATCCGTGGCCATAGAGTATGCAGCAGGGGAACACCTTATCACATGATCTCACGCCCTACAGAGAATTTCGCCCTGACTGACGGACGGGCTTAATGTTTCCATCAACTTGGAATATTATGGGCGTCCTCACAGGGCAATATATATAGGGAGTGATGGAGGACGTGAAGTTGATGTGCGGCAGAGCGAGTCAAGGCGAGGTGGGCAGCGCTTCGACCCAGCCTTGGAGGGGTTTAATGAGTGCCCTGCACGGTCTCCTCAGAGCTTTCTGGACTTCTGAGCAATCGCCTCTCTGAGGGTGACAGACGGCCTGCAGGCTGGCACACTCTGAATGGGTAACTACTGGCTAAAGGACAGTGGCCAAATGATGAGACTCGACGGACAGAATACTATGAAACATGTGACAGCGGTGGATGATATATCAGAAAAAACTGCCGAATATTGAAGAATTTTAGCATTGTCTGGTATTTTTAAATATTTTTTCCAAGCCTGCAGTCATAGCCGATTCATTGAAGCCTGGCGAACCAGAACCAACAATCGCCCATGCATCGCACACCGCGAGACGGTACATTGGGTCTGGGAAATCAGGCAGATTTGCCCAAATCAGAGCAATCGAATTATTTGAATCGAGGCATAAGCAGAGTTTGGTATGGGTGACACGAGACGTGGGCGTTCTCAGTTCTCGTTCTCAGGCTTGTCCCACCAACTGTGCTGTAATTGGATAAGACAATTTGATTGACACTTTTTGTTTTTTTACATGTTTTTCGACCCTGGTTTTATCAGGCCCAATGATCGCTCTAATCGCGTCCGATGTGTGGATGATTCTTTGGTTCTGGCTCACCAGGCAGAACCTAACAAATGCAACTTGATTCAGGACCCTGGAGAGGTCTTGAACTGTTCATTAACTGTTCATTGAAGCTGTTCATTAGTTGCCGTTTAATTCAGTAATCCATTATCATCGCATAATCGATTAATCGGTTGCAGTTATACTACAATATAATATAGATAATCAAATAGTCTAGTAATATTTAAAGCCACAAAATAAACTCATTACAACATTTTTCAAGCAGGGTCATCGAGTCGGATCGCTCACAATGCGCTGACCCTACGTGAGGCGGCGCGACTGGATACAATTCAGTGGATGGAGGGCGGAGAACACGGTGTTAGACCTTGAAAACTAGCAGACAAACACAGAATAATAATAATAATATTCTCAACAGCGGCAGACAGCGCAACCTTGGCCGTCAAGTATTTTTCAACAACGGAGATCATTGAAAAAAAAAAAAAAATCACTGCATATTGTGGTTAGAAATCATGCAGCATGCTTTACGAACTCAACAGCATTCACATTAGAGATTATGATTCCTGATTATTGCTTTTTTTTTTTTAGATGACGTTCTACCATTTTTAATTAAATACGAACACCGGAAGTTAGACTGGCGTTCGACCAGGCATTGAACCGCTGAACCCTCATACCAAAGCAATCAATCTACCAACACCCTCCAACGAGTCTGTTGAATACCTCAATGAATCATTGCAAAAGGAGTTTTGAAAAGTTAAAAAAGTACAATGTCTTGCTTATTCATTTTATACCCACACATTTTAAAGTTATTTTTTTGGCACGCAAGTGCGTTAATTGTATCCCAGAGAAGCTGAGCGCCGGGGATGTAATTGTTTTGCGTTTGCCGTAGAGCTGAAACCGATTAATCGATTAATCTATGATAATCAATTATCGAAATAATCGTCAACTAATTTGATAATCGATAATTGTTCATTGGCAATGATTAATCGTTTATTTTTTTTCGCCCATTCTCTGCTCAAACATGTTGAATACATGTTGTCAGTTGGCATGGCCCCGCCCATTCTCTTGGATACTGTTAAGCCCCGCGACACACAATAGGTGAAAACACACTAAGTTAGCACGGAAGAGTAGGTTCTTCCATGGCAATACTAAAAA
>OMKY01207444.1:0-12291 GCA_900302395.1 Bregmaceros cantori
TCGGATGACCCAGAAATAGAACCGCACGCGCACGCACGCGCGGCAAGCCCAACAGACGAGTTGAGAAACCCCCATAAACATGATAACAATGATGATAATAATAATAATATAAATAATAAAAATAAGAATGATGATTATATTGCTAATAATAATACTAGTTGTTATTATTATTACCATAAAAATAACAACAACCACAGCAATGCTGCTTATTATTATTATTATTATTATTATTATTATTATTATTATTATTATTAAAATAAAAATCTTTGTGATAGCAAAATGAAAAGGTGAAATGGAAAAACGCAGTGAGTCCTCGTCACCTAAGGGGTAAATTCGTGTATTACGAATTTGGTCAATCAGCGTTTGATGGGTTGGATGGCCAACTATTGTCTGCGTTCTGATAGGTTGACTTTGCTAACTATTCGCCTTTGACAAGTGGTGGATTAGCGGTATTGCATAATGAGAAGAATTACTTTATTGCCAAAAGTGTGCCACACAAAACATGGAAATTGAAATTGCAAGCTTTAATTGGCGCTAATTGGCTAATTATTCCTATTTAGGGCTTGGCTTCTTACTTTGTCACGTTAAGATGAATGGCAATGGAGCAGAACTCAACTGGTGCCACATTTGTAGCTCAGGTCTTTCATTGAATCTGCCAACTAAGATGCAGGTTAGAATCATTACCTCCATCAGGAGGTCGTGTGAACGTTGCTGTTCAACTTCAGAACAAGCCACTAGCTGTTTTCAAGAAATGCAATGCTGCTGGCGAATTAAGCACGACACTCAGCTACGTCAATCTTTCTGCTCAGCAGTCTTAATAAAATACACTCCAGGAGTCTGGACGATGAAATACAACGTTAATAAAGCCACTATCACCATTATAGTTGCCAAAGTCGTCAGGTTATAAAATCATGCATATGTGTAGCAGTGCGCATTTCTTGCGGAAATTCCATACACACGTGGACACAGTGACAGTCTATGACTACCACTTGCATGCCCACATATTTGGCTGGTGGTAACTGCTGTGTCTGCGATTGTAAGTGCATTGTGATGTCATTTACACACACCCCTCGGCTGTCGGCTCAAGACACCAGGGAGTTCAGTGTTCTTTCTCTTTCCTGCCTTGTCCATTGACGAATTCCTCATTACACACATAGCTCTACATTAGTGACCCTCTGCCACAACCGGACACTCGGATTTCTACGTTGGCGACTAGCTACCACCAGCTGCCTTCTACCGGCACCGCAATGGTGCCTCAGCGGTCTACACAGCCGTCTCAACTTACTACGATCGCTCGCCAGTGATGCCCCGTTGCTGACGGTACCCTGTCGAGCCAGGGTCCGGGGAAAGTGAAGCGGACAGAAGTCCCCGAGGTGCCGAAGATGTTTTTCCAGGCACTGGCGCTTCAGAGACACCTCTGCACCTCGCCAGTTATGCGCAATTCGCCACCCGGCGTGGCCCGCCCCCTCCACGCACACTATGCGTGAGGGCGACCGCTCCCCTTCATCGTATCGGAGCACGGAATGCTTCGGCCTCCAACTGTTACCTGCTACTCAGAGCCGCCGCTGCCAGCACACGCAGTCAGCCGTCGACACACGTGGTCGGGTCCCTGAGCTGGGTGAGTAAGCAAGGCTATTAGCAGCGTGTGTTATTTTATTTTTCCCACTTGGGACACACGGAGAGCCGACTGTCACCTCCACTCGGGGACAGCTACTTCCCTCCACACACGGAGGATGATCAACGGAGGTGACACAACTTTTTTCCCCACATGGGACACTGTGCGCACCAGCGCACCCCCACACGCGGCATTTCTACCGTCACCACCAGTGACGCTCAACCACAGGGACCCCTCGCTCACAAGTATGTGAGCGACGAGGTCCGCGTTGGCGGAGTGGTTATGGACACCGCACCTAACACGACCCCATTCATGTTTAGTGGCGCTGTGTCTACCGCAGCGTCGCGAGTTCGACTTCGCTCGTCGACTTGTCTGCAATGTCTACCCCCGATCTCTGCAACCCAGTTTCAGACTAATCCTATCCAATAAAGATGGAAAAACGGCGCTGACGCCGGAAAAATAACTTATAAATAACTAAAAAGTATGTGAGTGACTCACGCCGGACGCTTCGCGTGTCGAACTCTTTACAATGGGCTACGGTCATACACGTACCTACTCCCGAGTGTTGGCACAACAGGCTGCCTCGATCCAGATGCGACGGGTGATACGCCACTCTGCCAGCACCAGCGAACGGACCCATCCCAGTACGGAATTCTCTCCCTGGATTGCGGTCTCTCTAACTCTGCGCACTACTGACTCTACCCACCACCGCGGATCCTTCCTCAATCCTCCGCCAAGCACCATCCAGATTGTATTTATACCCCTCTGCAAGCGACAGCTCAGTCACTCATGGTTTCACCCAGCATGCCCCGGCAGCACCCCAGCCGCGGCGACACCATTCATTACAATATATTACGTGATACTGAGTGCCAATGCATTAACATTTTTTAAATAGTTATATTTGTATATCAACAGATTAAACACAACTTGGTACGTCCATGTTTATTGTGAATACTACACTTCACCTAATAATTTGTTTTAGCAGGAACTTGTTGCCATTTTTGTATTAAAAAAATAAACTCACAGTAGTGCATTTTATTTTATTTTTTTCATTCTCCGTTAATGATGGTAATATTACTACTTTTACTAGCAGTTGCTCCTAACTTTGCTAAGCAATTGTAACCGAATTAGAAGCAAAGCCTGTGACTGCCATATTATTGTGAGCATATACATAGTGATAACGTTGCACAGCATTCAGAACGGAGACAATAGTTAGCAAAGGCCTCCAACCAATCAGAACAGACTGACGCAAACGTAATTCCAATGATTTAGTGAAGTCAATTGGTATGCACCCGACGTCGTCTCGTCATCGTCATAAGCATGTCGTGTTACGTCTTTTTACATATTAAAAACGAAGATTATGAAGGTAATCATAGAAAAGAAACTTCGCGGCGGCGACTGGAACCACGGCAATGCTCCATGCTTTACAGAAGCGTTTTATATAGTCTATGGTTGCAACCAATACTGTGTATAAAGTTGCAACTCAAGGTGCACTAGCTCCCTCTGGAGGCCATAACTATGACACTGCATACCTAACAGTCAATCCTGCCAACTTCACTGGTGGACTTCCGGAAACAATGTTAAAATATAACAACTAGGGGGGCGCGCGGTGGCAGAGCCAAAGATATGTTGCCTTTCAAGCTGCAACTGCAAAGTGGTACCTTGCCATTACACAGGACACCAAAACCATGAGCTTTGACCATGGCCTTACGTTTCATGTGTTGTATTGCGTACCCACACCAGGTGGGGCGTAAGAAGCAAGAGTTGCAACATCTCCTGTACCAGTGTTGTAAAGACAGCTTTTTAAGATGCTGAATGAGATTAGCTTCACTTTGCATGATTCACACTATTTGCAAATTAGTGTGCATTCTCAGTAATACGAGCACTTCTAGAGACATACTAGATACAGTGAACCAGCCAGCTTTTGTATGATGTAGCAATACACATTGCTACATTTAATATGTTCAGAGAGTTCGAAAAATTACCAACATCTCACAATTGCTGATTATTCGATTAACACTTCCCATTAGAGTTTAGTACCAACCATTACTGGTGAACCAAAATTCTAGTTAAGAGACCTCATGACCAATCTATATTAATTCAATCCAGACGCTGCAAGGATACATGCATGGTTAAATCGAATTAAATGTTAGATAAATTGACAGCACACCAACTATTTTAATAATGGCTTTTATTTAAAACCAGAATCTCGTCCGCTAGATGGTACGGAGCATGCCAAACCAATTGAGTCTGCAGAGGGTAAAAAAATATGTCCATGTACTTTGCGTAGATTCCTTGTAATCTGACAAGTTGCGTAAACATTCTGCGGGCCAATGTTTAACGGAATGTTCAAATAATTCCATAATCCAATGCAATGCAAAAACGCTTTGATGGTTGAGCTGAAGGGAAGGGGCGCATCCATTCAAGTTCCTAGAATCCAGTTGGGGACCACAGGGAAAGCAGGCATTACTGGAAAAGAGGAAAACATAGTATCTTTTAGAATTTGGCAACTTACTATTAAAACTCTTACATTATGCGATTTGTGTGCACGAGGCACAATATGCTTGTTCAATCAATTATATGCATAATATTCCTAGAACATTTGTCGACTTGTTTGTATCAGACAAACAAGTCGACAAATTTTCTAGGAATATTATGCATATACAAACTCTTATCCAAGTCTAGTCTCAAGTGCTGCACATTGCAATCAAATGCCAGCAGAACCGCCAACAAGTGCGCCATCAGCCTTTCACTAAAATTTTAGTCCCCTTCTACTTC
Organism: Bregmaceros cantori; assembly: GCA_900302395.1. Lineage (NCBI taxonomy): Eukaryota > Metazoa > Chordata > Actinopteri > Gadiformes > Bregmacerotidae > Bregmaceros > Bregmaceros cantori. The sequence goes on from OMKY01207444.1 coordinate 4,394, forward strand.
AAACTCAAGTAGGTCCTTACCACAGTAAGCAAATTTGGATTGATTCAAGTTTGGCACTAGTTCAAAATGTACATGTTCTCACCATTTGTTTTGAGGTAATGGTGACAACTCATATTGACATTCTATATTGGCGATACATGGTTGGACGCACTACTACCAGCTTAAACAAAATTGTTGTAGCAACTTCCTAGGTACGTTTAGGAGGAAAAAAAATTGCATCATAAACAAATCAAAGTTGTATTCCATTAAGATTTACTTACACACTTCTCGCACTCAAGTCCAGCCTTGATGAACAACATGTATGGCCTCTCCACACCATCTACTTCTTTGTAGTCAAGGACGCCTGCCATGCCAGAAGGGTGGCATGATTGACCTGTGAAGAACTGGACACAAGATAAGGATTAACATCAATGCAAGTACAATTTTCGACCAGAACATGAACAGGTTTAGGTTCTATAGAAGCCAAGGCGTGTCCAATGTTAGTCCAATCTCACTGGCAGTGCCAAATTAGCAATGTTAAGTTAAATTAGAATGTTAACTTAAACATTCCATTGTCATAAGCCACCTCACCCGCACTGATGGTGTTGAACTCTAAAGGCATGGTGGTCTTCACACAGCTGTGTGAACGCCTGTCTGGCACCAGGCCTCATTTGCAATCGGCCAAATCACACGTGAATTGGCCGATACCGATAAAGAATGATTGCACATTCGTTTAACAGATTTTGTTCAAGATCGTGATATGACCCCATTAGATAGTGATCCACTTCCCGCCCCCACCCAAGATTGGACAATAGTGCACATGGAATTTAGGTTGGGCATGTTAGGGGTCGATTGATATATCGGCTGGCCGATGTATCGGCCAGATATTTGCATTTTTTATATCACGATCTTTGAGAACAAAATCTGCAGAAGAATGACAGACATTGCAGATATAACATTAATATAAGTTTAGAATATATTACACGCAGAGGCGAGAAGTGTCGCTTTGCAAGCAGACATGCCTCTATGATGAACACTGCATGTGTTGTGGCCGAGCGGATCAAGTGTGACATGTCACGAGTGTGCGACATTGGCTCATAGAAATACAAATAAACCAACTTTCAATGTGTATCACAGTTCACACGGTCTATTCATAATGGCAGATACTGACCGCTTAGGATTGTGGGATGGGTCAAGTCAGATTGAACACCCCTAAAGAGATTGTGATACTAGTGTGCAAGAGGGTGTAAGATTTTGGCATAAGCATGCAAGTAAAATGTCGAACAGCGGCTGGTCATTTTCCGACAGGTGTCTTGAGACCTTGCCGATGCGCTCCAAAATATGTAAAGCATAGTAACGAGTAAACGTCATAATTCACAAGATAAAATTTGACACTCACTAATTTGCATTTAATGCATACATATGCATGCAGCCAAATTGCTGTAGATAAGAGGCGAGTTGCAGTTCTCTAGGACTGTAATTCAAAAACGCAACGGGAATAATGTGAAGTCATTTAGTAATAAGGAGTCATTTTCGCCAACACTAACTAATTTCTCTACAGGCCCTTCAAAAGCCATGCCCAAATTGTAGCTTGTCAATTGCAGTTCTATTCAAAGAGGGCAGTCTTCACCATCCCGAATTTGGATCAGAATGTCCGGAGAACGGAGAAAGTACCAAACAGCAGTTAGATTTATAGTTCCATTAGAATCAATGTATTGTGTACAGTGTTTAACACAGACCTTGGAAAGAGTTTATTATAAGTATATTAACTTCATATTTAGTTTTGCTGCCAAGAGTAAGTAATTTTACCTCAAAGTCCTTGAAACCCTTGTGCTTCAAGAGGAAGGTGAAGATCCCTCCTGCACTCTTTGTCCAGCCATCCACCTTGTCAGGAAACCTCTCCTTCAGCGCCTTCTGCAGCCTGTGAAAGGTTTGATTAAACATTTTAAGTACTTTGCCTAGACATGAGGACCAAAACATTGTCAGTACCTCATGACTATGCTATCCATGTCATAGCAAAATCTTGCTACTTCAAGGAATTCAGAGGATTCCCTTATCCTAACCACTTCATCATAAACACATCAAAATAAAGTGGTTAGAGAGCACCCCCCCCTCCCCCGGCCGAGCAGCGCCGTGGGTTTGCGTACCCTCTCCGTTTTTCAGCCCTAGTGACAACCTTAATACGACTTAAGAATTCCATCGACTAGAAGGGTGCAACGATTAGTCGACTAAGATTATGAAATAAAATGCAATAAGCAACAGTCTCAAAGAATTTAATTTTCCTATCCAATATATATTTAATACTGTCCAACATTTATAAAAAGCATGCATACGAGGAAAACTCAAATTAGTGGTCAATTGTAATGTAAGTAACCGTTCTATATTTGGCTAGCACAAACTACACGTTGACAGTTAACAAATCGTGTTTACGAACACAGACAGCAAAATTAAGATGTAAAAAGCCTAAAGCATATTTAAAAGCCCTTGTCAAAAATGTGTATATTGCAATATATTTGATTTATTATTGAAGCATACATGTAGTCATGGGCTATATGTGAATGTGAACGTCAATCGGCCAGGCCCGGTGGCAAGGACAATACCACATTCTATGCTTTTAAAAATGTTGTGGGACACAATAGGTGTGCACCACAGGAAATTCAGCAAGACGATATTGATATTCTTATATCAATAAGTCTAGTGGAAAGCACATTCTCCAAAAAAAAAAACAGTTATACTCAGTGGTGTATGCGCTAAAGCTTTAGATTCTATACGAAGCAAGGCAGTTTGCATGAAGCAGGTTTTGCGCTACAAGGTTCAGTTTAAGACTAGCTCTCGTTTTCCGACTTACTGAGCAATATATTTGTGGGATTTTAATCAAGACAGAACTGAAAGTGCAGCAAGAATTGGACAACTTTAAAGCATAACTCAGTTACTGGCTTGATCCAAGGATTAGATGCTGATCAGTTGTAACGTATCGGTACCGTCAGATTAGCCGATCAGGATCGGACGAACTTCACTGCAGTGAGTGTGTCGCTGTAAAGTTGCAGTAAGAACATAGCCACCGCCCCCAAACAAGTGCTCCACGAAATTGATGGCTGTGCGAATTTTCCATTCACACATTAATACTGTAATGATCCTTTTACGATGTGAAATACAGAACTTGTAGTTTTAATTTTAAAGATGATTTGAATCATTGAAATATAACTTTAGATTACATACATTTGATTTTAATGTTAGAGTAGTAACTTAATAGGCTATTATAAAATAGAAATTGATATAGTATTTTACACTGAAACACTATTTTGCACAAATATTGTTGCTTGTGCAACTGCAATTAGTATATAGTAAATCTAAAGTTTTTCAATTTCAAAAGTAAAAGATTTATTTCATAGAAAACTCGAAATGCCATCATGACTTTTATTTAACTTGAATGTTATTGAAAACTACAATTGTGCCAAGTAGTTTGGGTACTACCAATTTTTGCAGTATCAGGACTCTGGAGATCGGCCGATCCATAAAAATCAAAGTATCGGAAGCAAAAAACATGATCGGTACATCCCTACTTTCTTAGCTGGATTTCTCAACATTGGCACCACAAACACTGCTTTAAGTAGAGATGGCACCCTGTGTGTATGAAATTGTCAAAGATGTTTTTGCATATAAACACGATTGTAGAAGGTTAGAAAATCTGCCAACAATCTGTTGCGGTACATTAGGGCTGTATGATTGCACCAGAAAATAAAATCCTGATTGTGTCTTTGAAATCTCGATTTGTTTCCAATTTCTTCTGAAAAAGGACAAAAATATATTGAAACTAGAAGTTTCATATTTCTAACTTTGCAAATGGTGTCCATTTTTGGAGTTAGAGACACCTCACTCACCCTTTGGCTTATGAGTAATACAATTATCAATGCATATACATTTTATTCACCAATATAACTTGAAAAGGGACCGGTAAAACCATTACTATCAATGTTAAAAAGGAACTCAGATTTGACGATTTCACTTTTTAAAAAATCCTCTGAACAAAAAAATCAGATTGATTTCAAAGCAATTTCTTTGCACAGCCCTACGGTACGTTAATCGTCAGTTTTGAAAAACATGGTTAGCGCAGACTATATTTACCGAGGTTACAGAGTACACTGGTAACCGTGAGACCCGAGAAATAGACCGGGCTCCCCGTTTTGCGCGTGGATTCCCGCAGCTGGTGCTGGCATTTTCGGCAGTGCGAGTTAGTTTCACGGTTTAAAAATTGAAAATGTGAGATTCTTGGCAATTGACTTTAACAAAACAGGCCATCAGAAATATAATCCCCACTTAAAATGTAGGCTGAACTACTGATTTTCATATAAAAAGTTCAAAATCTGCAGGTTTTATAAAATTCACATAGACCTAGATGGTCATTTTTTAATTCTCATAAAACTTTGATAGCTATGTTAGTTTGAAAAAGGGAGCCAAAATTTGTACAGCAATGACTTTGCTTTATAGGTTTTATCCATTGGGTTTACAGTAGCATATCCCATTGTGACATCACTGTTGAAGTGAAGAACACTCAGTATTAGGGGTGCAACGGATCAGAACGGAGACTCACTGTTCTGACAGATCAGAGCTCAGATTTTTCGGATCATCGCAAAAGAAAAAAAAAAACGCAAGACTAAAAACACAAGTTTCTCTTTTTATTAAAAATTGTCGAATCAAAATACATTAACTTAACTTAAGTGCATCGGGATAATATACGTTTTAAACATAATTGATAACCACATATTATAATTATATTATAATTAAGAACATAGTTATTTATTTTGAATTGAACATGTATATGTTGCTGCTCTTATCAAAATAATATTGAATTACACACTGCCATTTTACACTTTCATTTATGTGATTTATTGCATTTCTGATGCATTTCTGGGGGAGAAGCAGAGAGACACAGATCAACAGAGACAGATAGAGAGATAGTGTTGAAATACTCTGTCTTTTCACCGCGAAGGCGCTACAGCTGTGACCGCGCGCGCACTCACTTCAGTGCGTATACACACACACGCGTACGTTTCTGCTACACAGGGCAGGGAGAGTCGTGTAGAGTCGCGTTTTAAACTGGAGTGCAGCGGAGCGCTGTGCGGCTACACGCACGCGCCTAATCCGCGGTTCAGGCGTGTTCCGATCTGAATTTCGGATCAACGGTGATCCGTTGCACCCCTACTCAGTATATGTATTAAGTTTCAGAAAACAGCAGCAACATTCCTGCTAGTGCACGGTGCGAGACTTGTCAGTATCTCCAAACTAGATCAATTTTGCAGCCACTTAAGCTGATCTAGAGTAACAGCAACCAAATTGCTGCACACCCAGCTATAGTAAGCTACTTGCAAATTACTGATGTCACAATGGACTTTCCAACACAATTGCTTGGCAGAACAGGTGCTCACTTTCATAAGCACAGGTAACTGAATCATGTGAAAACTTTAGTGTAACAAGTGTGCACCTATAAATATGAATTTCACAATTGGGAAATTACTTGTTGAATTTGACTTCTGTATCTCATTATGTTAACATTAAGCTCCAAGCCAAATAGTTAGTCAACCTGCTTTAACTCAGATCTGGGCTATCTACACAACTCACTCCTGGCTGTAGTCCTTGGCGTAGACCTTGAAAGCGGCCTTGTTGCCCGACAAGCTGCTGGCGGGCTCCAGATTGCCGTTGAGAACGATGTCCACTCCAGACTGGACGGATTGCTCCAAGGACTCGCACTCCTCCTCAGTAGACTTGTTGCCGCCAAGCACACTATCAGAGATCTCGTCGCTTTTCCGTGTGACCAGCTGTAGGCAGTAGGAAATCATCAAGCCTAACTTTTACCTAATAAAATTGGTGGGGCAGTCATTTGCTGCCTTCGCCAAATCTCAGCAACCGCTGCAGGATGCTGAAGATACAAGACCAGACAATAAAGTTGTGCTTTGATATTTCTCAAGTATAAAACTAAGCAAACTGATACAATCTGGATTGTACTCTGAAGCACCAGTCCTGAACAGGAGTGGAAAACTGATCACCTCGGCCTTGTGCCAGTTACCTCCACAATAGTGCGATTTCGAATCTATTGGTGTCACTCATATCAACCCCACCGCTCAACTAAAGCCAAAAATAGCAATTCGGGCCCACCCCGGCACCGGAGTGTTTTTATCCAAGTAAGTCGATACGGGCGTCAGGCCGTTGGTTGGCCAAGAGCCGAAGAGTATGGTACCTACCGAGCCGAGCACCTCATAGAAGAATCCGTCCGCTGTCTCAGTGACGGGGAAGACATCACTGAACATCTCGTCACCTGAAAAATGGAAAAGAAAATGAAAACCAAAATTCCCAGAGTCACCCAAAACGCTGACGTAGCCACAGACGATAGTATACAATGCTTTATTGCCAGCACAACGGGGTGGCGATACTGATTAAAATTCCATACGAGACTAGTTAACGTTTGCAGACAAGGGTGACAAAAGCATTGTATACGTCGCCATAGCCAAAAAACTCGTACAACCATATGTCGAAACAAAACGTAGTTCGTACGTACGTACGAACGAACGCGCGAACGAACACAGGGTATGGCTGGTTAGCAGGGCGGCTAGGCTGTGGCGCTACCGTTAGCGCTAGTACCGTTAGCGCCGGCGGCAGAAAAATGTAAAAAAAAGTCGAATGAAGCACGGCTAGATACGGGGCCTTGTCGATATGAAGATGATAAACATAAAAATACACTTACCCGAGACGATGTCCTTGTAAATGTGCATGTTGGCGAGGCGGTGGTGGGCCAAAAACCGGCAGGCACACTATTGAGCAACGTGACTACAGACGGCTGACGAGAGAAAGACCGACTAGGCCACTACCAGGAACTTTTAGGGCGACACGCCGATGACGTATGCGGAAGTGAGCGAAACACTTTATTTAAACAATTTCACACATTTGTTTTCCAAACATTTTCATTGATCCACATCAACAACAGCACTTTGTCATCGTCATGCCATGAACAGTCAGAAAGTTAACTCTTTTTTTTCTTTTTTGTGTAAACATAAAAACATGCATATCCTATCTAAAAGATAAGAAAAGACAGAGAGAATGGAATAAAATAAATAAAATAAATGATCATAATAATAATAAAAAATAGATACATGTGAGGGAGGGGGGTTGGCATCTGTGGTCTAGTCTTGTCTGTCAGTTTGGTGTCCAAATAAGTTATGAGGAAATTCCAGGTTGTCTCAAAAGCGCGTAAATTGACAAATTCAAACAATTTCACATATTAACACTGTTGACAATGTACTTCCAGAACACTTTTTTCTTATTTTTGAAACGTCACCAGCAGACAGGAAGGCATTTTATAATAATTAATGATTAGGATAATCTGGATGATCTAGCTATGCAATAATACATGTAGAAATTGAGAAATCACTTAGTTTTTGTGGAACTTCCGTTCTTTCTTTGCCAGAGTGGCTGGTGGCTTGAGGATGTGCATGCCATGGGCAAGCAAATCCAAAATCTGACACATATGATTCTAGACACACTGACACACATGATCACGGCACACTTGCGTGCTTATAAAAGGACTGTGGAAGAAAGCAAAAGCGAAAGTTAGTGAATATGTGTGTGTGTTATACAGCTCTGATTTGCGGGTAGTGGTATGTGTATGACCGTGCTGTGCACATAGTGGGCGCCAAGCAAATATACAGTACGCTACACAGCAGTGGGCACATGCGGCTGATGATGAGGAGCAAGTGAACGATTAAATTGATGTTTTCAAAATCATTTTTAATTGATTAATCACGCACCTTTTCTACTAACCAATAATGTACTCCTCAACCAACTGACAGTATATATATAAATATATATATATATATATATATATATATATATATATATATATAATTTTTTTTTTTTTTTTTTTTTTT
>OMKY01207450.1:0-12106 GCA_900302395.1 Bregmaceros cantori
TCCTCTCTCGGTGAGGACCGAGGGGGGCCGTTGTGGTTAACTATAGCCATATCTCTCTCTCTCTCTCTTTGCAACTCTCTTGACCGGAGCCACTCTACTCTGCTGTAGGAAACTCCCTTTCCGTCTCTGCCTCCAGAACCGGCTCACCGTCCTCGGACCAGATCTCAGAGATGAGTACATGTTCTAAGACATTTTAGTATTGATCGAAGGCGGACTCTTCGTGTCTAAGACTCTATTGCCTGTGTGCAATTACCTTATTTACCTTTCATTCGCACATTGTGTGCTTCAAATGTTTTGTGTTTGATTCCTATGTTGCAGTAGACGGATGACGGCAAGGGTTGCCATACAGTCATCCAAACCTTTTTTGCATTCCTGACTGAGTCCTTATTTCTTACTTCTTTATTCTCGCTATACGAACCATAACACTTTATTTATTAGGGTTAGTGGAAACAGGTGAAGATGGGGCGTAGACATGCGGGAAATACATTGGTGGTGGGATTCGAACCACCGACTCACCGCGCCATTAAGGCATATGCGTGCTTTCCAGTGCACCGCCCAACCGACTGAGCTACTGGGCAGCACTGTTTATGTGATTTAACTGTGCTAGACTTAATTATTATACTGGGTATTCGATTCCACTCGTTATGTAAAGTATCGCTATCGTCCCCAAACGAGCTGTATTGATTACATTGAGCCAGCTTCCATTCATGCTTGCATTTATTCTGCAAGTTTTTCTCCGTTTGTGAGAGTCTAAATTAACTCTCTTCTCTGGCTTAATGCCAGACAGGTGCATGTGTCTGTGGCTCGACGGAACGTGGGCTCCTAAAACGAAGTCCAGTACACCAAGCACACACCTTCAACATACATTCGTACAACCAATATCGAATGTTTGCCAGTCTGAATGACTACCCTTAGGGATCATAGCATTATAGTGTGAACTATACAGTAATGAAAGGAGTTAATGCTCAGTACAACCCACTGAAACCAACACATTTCTTTTTTTTTTTACTTTTTCCATTTCTTGTTGTATTTATTTTCATATGCAATGGTGTGGATGTGCGTGCTATTGCATGTATGTGTTTTCTTTGGGTCACAGGAAAAGAGAATGGCGTCAATGAATAATAGTTGTCCTTTTGAAAAGTTGACGGAGAGAACGTGTGTGTGTGTGTGTAAGGGCCAAGATGTAAGAACAAATGACTCAACAGCTCGGTCCACCATTACCAATGTGGGGAGTGGATAGCCGCAAAAAACACTTAGACGCTGACATAGCCATTTTGCTCTGGCAATTAATCTTGCAAATTGCACACAGTGTACAGACTGAGGCTTTTAAAACCACAGACATATGAAATAATTTTCGAGCTATTATCATTTTGTGTTTTCTTTCTCTGTCTTTCCAAGCTTCATTACAGCGAGGAAAGTATGAAATCAAGCGAAAGAGAGAATCAGGTGGGAGAGCAACATGGGGGTCTGGAATATAATCAGTGCCATTTGTTGGAGAATCTTTGTGTATATATGTACTTTACCAATGCCAGCTGCTGGCAAAGCTTTATTTCTATACATATTTTATGCATAACACTTTACAGACATCTTAGAGAAAATACTTTTAGAAAATACTAATTAAAATTGTAATCCATTTTTTTCTAGATACTCTTCTTTACACGATAAGCTGTTTTGTTTAGATATTGTGTCTGGCACTGAGAGATTTTGGCATTCATATGCATTTGTGAACTTAAAATAGTTGAAATGATCTCCTTAATATCACACTAATAAGTGCAGGAGCAATATCTGGAATGTGTGATCCCGATTCGATTTTGAACACAATTTTTGGATTTCTTTGATTCATTTTGAACATTGTTGTGGCTCCCATGTCAAGTGCTCAACCATGACTCGTTGGGAGAAATTCAGTGTTCAGTGCCTTACTTTGGCATGGTAATAAGTGCACATGTTTAAAACCACCAAACTTTCAAATAGTCTTCATCCCTTTATTAGAGCCGCTGCTCTAAATACTGAGCTATTTTCGATGCGGTTTCACCCGCTGGTTGGACCAGGACACGATAAGGTTAACTGAGGCTTGGATAATATCATACCTAAAGGGTATTGAACCACTAAAACGTGATAAATTAAATTATTTAATGACTGCACCACTATGGACCATGCAGTGCTACTTGGTGGATTGTTGATACAATTGGTAACACTTTTCTAACGGTACGTTTACCATACCAAATAATAAACTGGTAACTACTTGGTAACTATAAGGTATTAATCAATATTTACCAAGTAATTGCATGGTAGCTATGCTGTTATTACCAGGTTATTACTTGGCAATTATAACTATATTATTATAATTATATCCTATACAACCAGTACTTGCACATTGAACGCATGGCAAATATCAGATGATATTGAACATATTTACTCAGTAAATATTGATTTCTAACTGGTGGTAAATATTATCCTGATGGTTAAGATCCATCAATTTGTAATTACCAAGTAATAACTGGTAATAACATCATATCTACTATGAAAATACTTGGTAAATATTGATTACCGCCTTGTAGTTGGTAACAAATAGTTACCAGTTTATTTTATGGTAATAAGCATATCGTAAAGTAAAGTGTTACCATACAATTATTTTTTTCTGGCGTCAGCGCAGTTTTTCCATCTTTATTGGACAGATCGGGGGTAGACATTGCAGACAAGTCGACGAGTGTAGTCACTGCACCACTAACATGAATGGGGTCGCGTTAGGTGCGGTGTCCATAACCACCAACGCGGACCCTCTACCATACAATTCTTGACTATTCCTGACGATTCCTTTAATGTATGGCATAATGCTTTAGGTAATGAACCAGCCAGCAATGCTACCCATTCTACCAAAGCAAGGCTAATACCCTAAAGACGTACAGGAGATATCCGCTTTAAAGGACATTCCAGGAAAACGCTCAATTACCCGCACACTGACCAGACCAAAGCCCATTGTTGCAGCCAGAATTGCCCAACCACGCGCTGTGTTGACACATTTGCTGTGGGTAGGGGGCGTGAATCTAATTTCCTCCGTGTATGATTCCCTTGTACGCCATCCAGGGTAGCCACCATTAGCCATGGAATGGATGACAAAAAACGGGCGGCAAATTAATTCGACTAATTGGTCCAAAGCTGGTAGCATGGCCGTCCCCCTGTGGCTGGGGTTTTGGCGAGCTCCATGTAGTACGCCCCCACCGCCGCCCCACCCGCGCTTCCTCCATCCTTTACCCTCCCGTTCAAACGCTAACAATGGATTGATTTTGAGTGTTTCAGGGGGTTTTCCCCCGGAATGGTTGGATGTAATTCTGTGGTAATTGTAACCATCTCTTCAGCGAGGCCCATTCTAGCTGGAATTCTGTTGTTACGGAGGCAGCATCATGATGCGTTTCACCCGCAGGCCCACGCACACACTTGTGCACACAAACATGCACGTACACTCGTCTAATATTTATTTTTAAAACTTGGATATTGTTGATATCTGTTTATTTTTTCCACCGTCTGCGCGGTTTTCCATCTTTATTGGATAGGATTAGTCGGAAACTGGGTTGAAGAGATCGGGGGTAGACATTGCAGACAAGTCGACGAGCGTAGTCGAACTCGTGACACTGCGGACGCTGCGGTAGACACAGCGCCACTAACATGAATGGGGTCGCGTTAGGTGGGGTGTCCCTAACCACTCGGCCAACGCAAACTCGGATGTGAAGATTCTTGCATTGTCCCAGTCCATGACGTGGTTATTCATTTTACAGGGGTCCAAAATGGCAGATTTGAGATTGCTTTCTAATGCTAATTGTCTTTTTCTTTGCAGTGTTTGTTTTTTCTTGTATTAAAACTTCTTCCTGTTTCTCCGATGTACACTTTATTGTGTGTCTTGCATCTGATTTCGTAAATAACGTTACAGTTTTTTGTGTGGTTTGACTACCACCGTGACGTTGTGTTTTGTCATTGTCCTTTTTATGCGTTCCATGAGTCTCTCTGACGTACGGTATTGTCACCCTGTTGCGTTTGCTAAGTATAATTTTATGGATGCTAAAGTTTTGGGGGGTTGAGTGGGGCAAAGCACCAAGTGCCATTTTTACATTTTATTGACAGGATTATTGTGAAAGGGGACGAGAGAGTGGGGAAGCAGACTTGCAGCATATTACTTATAGACAAGTCTTTGACCCGTTTCCGGTTTACTTCCTTAAATACCCCCGTATATCCCCGTCACTTCCGGTGTCATTCATTTTGCCGTGTCTTTGACTATTTTTCAACAAGTCTAATCGGCGGGAGCACACACCTACCGTGCTATTAAAAAAACGGTGGTGGTAACTTGCGTTGTGCTATTCCACACCCAAAATGCTCTCAAGCGGGTCTATGCCCCGCAAACGCATGATTGAATAATCAGCGCAACCCTTTCCATTTACTCATTCAAGTTGGAATTACCAGTGAAGCAGCCATCCCATTGGTCCAAAAGAACATGTGCATCATATGGGTGAGTAAGTTCACGTCGGAATTGGCCTATGTTTCATCAATACTTATGTAAAGCGGTGATCGAAGCGGGGTGGATGATGTGTAATTTGTTGCAGAGCGTGCTGTACTGAACAGATTTTGAAACATGCATTTTGTGTGACTAATTCAGCCACTTTTGTCCACTACGATCACTTTACACAGGGAAATATACAGACACAGGAAGTGCGTTACACCTGGCGGGACAAATGTCAGCCCCTTGTCTATACCTACTTATGCTTATGCTAATAATAATAAAAATAACAACAATAAAGACCATGTTCAGCATAATAATGTATATGTATTACTGCATGTCCTTTAGTGTTACCCAAAATTGAAACCTGGCTTCACCCAAGGGATCCCTCGAACATATAACTAGAGCCCCATTCACACTGCCATTGAATTTCGTGGGGACCTCTGGTAATTCACAATTACCCCCTGACGTCTGTGCTATTTTGTCGCACATTCTGACAGGATTAGTAAAAGCCTGTCTTTTGTTCAATTTAAAAGACATTATGACACATGTGCCGTATTTTTGCTTGCCTACACTTGAACACACATACACAGACTTCACTCTTACACACACGCATGTGTGTGTGTTTATTAACAAAGTTAAACAAATTCTGAATTCAAACCATTGTGGTGTTTCGCCAAATCACAGTAGGTAACTCGCAGTGGAATTATTACTTTGCAAATCCCTGACATCGCGCATTAGCACATCAAATGGAACTCAGACGTCCTCCGCAATTATTCCGAATGACCAGGCATCCATATGTAATCCAAGTCCAGTGAGAATTGGGCTTAGGAGTCATTTTTCTTCGGAGGTATCGGGACATAATCAGGGAAATGTTCTTAAAAGGGATGAGTTACTCATTTTTGTAACCTAATTATTATGACTGTGATTTCATGTAGTCCATTTCTGCACAACCTTGCTTAATTCAAAAAGCATGGGTAAGTTCCTCTGTGCATGGCGTCTGCACACACATTACTTACACATGTGCGCCTGCACATGTCGCATCAACAAACGCATGCTATTTGCACTGGAAAAAAACAAACACACGACACACGTTAATGTACAATTTCCCAATATGTTAATAGGTAAACATGTGAATAGGATTACCTCAGCGCTCAGTTTTATATTCTACTATGTAGTTCAGGGCTCCCATCCGGTTCAAGAAATGAAAACGAAAACCGGAAACGAACGGAGTTTTGCAGAATTTTATGAGGAGCGGAAGCGGAAACGAAAAAAGATTTCTTCAACTGTTCCAGAGCAGAAACGGAACATTATGAAATCCACAAAACCGGTTAAAAGCGTTTTTTCCCCGTTCTCTAAATATCTTAACATCCTATGTCTGGGAGACTATTTCCGTCCACTTTTACCCTCAGTCGTCAAGCCCTATGCACCTCGGGCTCCATCTTGTGGACAGAGAAGGAAGCAAATGTAATGGCGTTTTAAACCCGGTGTTCACGTTAATATAGTTGCACTGAAGTCCACCAAATATATTTTGTATAAACTACATCTAAACTTAACATTGCACAATATAAGGAACGTTAAGAACGAACAAAATGTTTGCGTTCCGAACCGGTTCAGAACCAATATTTTGGTGGCGGAACGGTTCAGAGAACGAAAACTTTAAACATACACCTGCCTGAACCGTTCGGAACGGTTCAGTTTTCAAGCCCTGATGTAGTTCGTGTCCTGTTGCAGCACTGCTGATAGCATCAAAAAAAAAAAAAAATGTATAATCGATGTATCGCACTGCAGTGAAAGTAAATCATCTCGAAGATTCAGCAGAGAGCAACGATGCTATCCAGTCAGGGTCAGTTTTCTCCCCTCAACTATGCTGAAAAAAAACTTTGTGGACTTTGCCTTCTCTCAAAAATACGTCTTTGGAAGTAGGCAAACACATTCACTTTGATGACTTCTTTGCTCTCAACTCCATTGGGTCTTCATCTCCTTGCCAGGCGATGTGCTGTTTGCACAGATCACTGCTTAACGAAATACCACTGGCAACACTGGCATCTCTTTTGCGATTCTGTAAGAACCATTTACGTTGGGAAACACAGAAGCTGCTGAATGAATTGCTGTATTGTAGATTTTGGTGGTATGGCTCTGTTCAGAGGTGCTCCCTGATTTTCATGAGAAAGAGCAGGACGTCAGAAGTTAGGGAATTCTCGCCCCAGCCGAGGGGGGAGAGATAAATATTCCAATCTGAACAGAACCAGGCAACCTGCGATCACATAGATTTTAAGCTCTGGATTTTGACCTCTAAATTTTATGCACTAAAACATTGGAAATAGGTTTACAGCCTTTAAACAGGACATTGGGTGGACATTTTACCCACAGTGAGTTCTACTTGTGATATTGTTGATGGTCAGCGATGATTGTGGTTGTGGTGTCATGGATGTCGATAGTGTGTTTATCCATGCTGCTGGCCTGGTGGCCCGCCTCACTCACACTCTGGCGTGGAGACTGCCGTAACCGGGATTCGAACACAAACTTTTCGGTCTTTCAACCCTCCAGTCGTTGTAACGACCGCTCTACCAACTGGACGAGCCAGCACCTCCTCATTTTTGTTTGTGTTTGTAACGGCAGTGGTCGTTTCTCCTTAGTCATGACTCCATTTGGTGCTCGCCATACTCTACTTTCATGAAATCATCAATTCTAACACATTCTGCCGTCTAATTATTATGCAGAAATCTGTGCATCATTTGCATCTGCCATTGGCTGTACTGTAGTGGGATATTTGCATAGCCCGCGTCTCTGTGAATGCGTCTGCGCGTGCATCTGTCTGAAGTCACCACCCCCCCCTTCTTTCTACCTCCCTTTCATCCCCCCTTTCTCTTCCTCTCGGTAGAACAGCACGACACACCCGTTTTGCTGTATACATCACTGCAGTGGTTCTCAAACTTTTCATACAGAGTTTCAGAGATGGCAAGTAACAACGTACATATACTAAGTACTGTACTTAAGAAGAATTTTCAAGTATCTGTACTTTTAGAAGTACTTTTTTTCTGTGAGTACTTTTTCTGTGAGTACTTTAACAAATATACCAGTACTTTTACTCCTTATTTTTCCCAAACCCGGCATGTTACTTTTTTTTTGCAATGCCATGGTAGGACTATATGTATAGCATGAGTCAGTAGGGGGCGGTACTCGGTGATGCAGTAGCAGTTAAGTTGTTTTCATTTAGTCTCTGAGTGTGCCCCAGAAAAAAAATCTTGCCTAAACTGCTTGTTAAGGCAAATTTAGGTTTTGTAATTTGTACTGTATTGCAATGAATGCACAGCGCGGTGCATTCTGGGCCGGCACCGTTGATGCCCGGACTTGCGCTAACACGGCCCTTAAATAGAGTCAGAACGAAGCTTGGCATTGGCTGAGCTCAGCTATTGCCGATCTAGTTACTCTATTCCCCATGTCACGTGTAGTGGCGGTTTCTTTTCCATCAACTAAGTTTAAGCAGCAATGTTTGTTTCGCTTTGTGTATCAATATATATTAATTAGGTAGCACTTCATAATACGTGTGCGCAGTTGAACATTAGTTAAGCATTAGTTAACCATCATCCTAACCTCAGTTAACCCTTAGTTAAGCATTACTTAATCATTAACTAATGACTCCTACAATGACTCCTTGTTGAGAATTAGTTAAGCCCGTTCGTTATCCTAACCTTAGTTAACCCTTAGTTAAGCATTACTTAATCATTTACTAATGACTCCTACAATGACGCTTAACTAATGTTCAACTGCACTTATTATGAAGTGCTACCATTAATTATATATTTGTTGTGTCTCTCTGGTTCTTTATTTCAAATGTGGCAAGGGGGAATGCACTGCTGTGTGTTGCGCGCGGCGGCGCTTTCTTTTCTCTCAACCTTGTTTCTACAGCAATGTTTGTTTCGTTTGGCGCGGGTTGAAGAAAGATGTGTGCGCGAGTCAACACGCCAATTTGTGCACAAAAGTTCGCTTTGAACACCTTGCACTTTAACTTGTATTTCATCACTCCCCATCTTTCATGGAAAATGATGCGGGCAGTCGCCCTGTGTTGTGTGCGTTTGGCTGTTGGGTGAGCTGTCCGTGGTGCTAAACGGCTCCGATGCATTGTATTTTTACCTGCGCCGCGAAGCAGGTTATGTTTTTGATCGCATTGCTTTGTCTGTCACAAGACTGGCTGAACAAACTCCTGTGGCCGGTGTGTTGTATGAATGTTTTGCTATGGTGTCAGACTACAGACGTATCAATCTCACACCTCAATTCAGGGATGAACACTCACTTGGATTCTGAACAACTGCTCACCTGGAACATTCAAACACTCGGCGGCCGCTGGCCGCCAGCTCTGTTTCCACTGATGTGGCTCGCCAGCGGAATCTGCCTGCAGACACAATGCACTGATAAACTGGCCAGAGCAGCAAGGCTGACAGAGACAGGTAGAGGGAGAGTTAGAGAGTGAGTAAGAAAGGGAGACAGTGGAGAGAGCGAGAGGGGCAGGGTGGTGGAGGGGACAGAGGGGGAGAGAGCTTAAGAGAGAGAGAAGGGGGGAGAGAGGGAGAGAGAGAGCAAAAAGGGGGGTAGAGATATAGGGGAGAGAGAGGGCGGAGAGCGGGAGATAAAGAGAGCGAGAGAGACAGGGAGTGGGGGAGAGATGGAGAGAGGGAGAGGGGGAGAGTAAGGGAGAGTGAGAAGAGAGAGATCAAAAGGGGGAGAGAAAGAGAGCAAAAGAGACAGAGCGCGGGGGGAAGAGCAAGAGACAGAGAGAGGGGGAGAGAGAGTGAGAGGAAATGAACAAATCTACCACACCGACATTAGATTTTGCACATGTCTCAAATTAAATGCTTTATGAGTTTCATTACTTTATAATTTTGATATTTGTACCTTTTTTTTTCAAAGTTATTTTTTCCGGCGTCAGCGCCGTTTTTCCATCTTTATTGGATAGGATTAGTCGGAAAGTGGGTTGAAGAGATCGGGGGTAGACATTGCAGACAAGTCGATGAGCGTAGTCGAACTCGCGACACTGCAGACACTGCAGTAGACACAGCGCCACTAACATGAATGGGGTCGCGTTAGGTGCGGTGTCCATAACGACTCGACCAACGCGGACCCCGTACTTTTTTTTTAAACAATGATCATTTCATTCATTCCCATGTTGCAGAAAAGAGAATGATAATTTAACATGCCATTTACAGTAACCGCAATCTAAATATAGCTCTTTATATATTTGCAGTGCTGATGTGGGATACGATAGTGAGCAGAAAGGAAGATGGAGTTGTAAAGGTGTTGGAGAACTCCATTGAGGTGTGATGGGGGAGATTGGGGGGCATGGCGGTGAGAGGTAAAGAGGGAGGAGAGGAATAGAAAGATTAGATGAAATAGTTACATGCATGGATGTGGGATGGCAGCAATGAGGCCCGATTCCTATCTCCTAGAAACTAGGAGAGCGGGTAGTCCGTAGACACTGTCAATCTGGTTTGTGAGCTGCGGTCTGTATGTACGTATGTATTAGGGGCGAAGTTGATTAATCGATTATGAAATTAATCTACAACTAATGCAGTAACTGATTAATCGCCAAGGAGTTGAATCATTGTTATTGTCGGATGTTTTTTTTGTAAATTAATCAACATTATTGATTAAAAAATATGAATATCAAGAAAACCATCAAAACATTAGCGTATAATTGTTATGTGTAAGTGTGTAAGTAACGATTGTTTTACATTTGTCTGCTAACGTGAACAAAGATTGAATACATTGACAAGATGAATTACTGTGTCCTGTGACTATTTTGGGGACTTCTTAACCCTTTGGCTGCCTTGTCTGGGCTTCATTATTTGGGTCAAGTTTGCCGGCGCTTTCGGGGCCATTTTCAGGCATCTTCAGGAGCCCACAAAATATTTTCTACAATGTCTAAGAGAAATGGCTCATTAAGTAGATGAGATTTTATACTCCAACCAGAAAAAGAAGGCATGCCTGTAACCACCTCCCTTTCGGAGATATAAAAGTACGATCAGAGGCAAAAATGGAAGTTTTTCTGCTTGAAACTTAGTTTAGGAGATATTTTGCAACAAAATGGCCACTTGCGTGCGTGTTTCACGTGCACTGAGGTGTTTTTTTACATCGTTTTCTTTATGATGCAAGTTTGGATTTCATCTCAGGGGTTAGCCTGGATGTTCATGGTGACATCACAATGAAAAAACGCTAAGACGCACATAGACGTCTTATGCACACCACTCGAGGATTTATAAGTCGTCCCTGCACGTCCTAAGCATACAAAGGGTTAAAGTAAAAACATCTAACCGATAAATAAACTAATCGTTTAATTAATCGGCAAATAATTGACTATCAAAATAATCGTTAGTTGCAGCCCTAGTATGTATGTATACAATATAGCTAGCCTGCATCATCGATTACTAGCAACAGACAGGTACTGATATTGGAGACAGATCCATGCTAGATGCGAGTGGGGGACATGCTGGAGAGACGGCGAGAATGAGAGAGAGAAAGATGTGTGGAAAAACACATGCCAGGGGGCAGGGGTAGAGAGGGAGGAGAGGGAGAGAGAGAGGGAGAGAGTCATGATATTACTAGGCTCCGCCTCCTCATATGCAGCTGGGACTCTTGGGAAGGATTCCAATCGGGCTTGGGGGGACCAATCTTATTTTCATTACCTTCAATAATCTCTCTCCCCATCACCTTTTGTGTCTCCCCTGTCTTTCTCTCTCGCTGTCTAGCTTTCTCTGTGTGTCTGTCTCTCTAACCCCTCCCCCCCCTCTCTCTCTCTCTCTCTCTCTCTCTCCCCCTCGGTCTCTCCTTCTCTCCCAACGCCAGCTTTCTGGCTCGCTCTCTCACTCTCTCTCTGTCACCTGCTGTCTGTCCGCCTCTTCATTTCCAGTGTGGGTCTTGGCAAACAAGCTTAGAACAGTTGACACTTGACAGATCTATGTTTATATTTGAATACATCTTTTGTGGCGCCGATGGAGGGGAACACACACACACAAATGTGTGCGCACACAAACACACAAACAAACACACAC
The DNA here is from genome assembly GCA_900302395.1 of Bregmaceros cantori. NCBI lineage: Eukaryota > Metazoa > Chordata > Actinopteri > Gadiformes > Bregmacerotidae > Bregmaceros > Bregmaceros cantori. The sequence goes on from OMKY01207450.1 coordinate 11,536, forward strand.
ACACACACACACACACTGTATGTTGGCCCGTGCGAGGCCTCAGCTGTGACGGCGTCTGCTTCATCATGCCGGTGTTAACGGCCAGTGAGGTAATTAAAGCCGGGATTTACCTTGCTCTCCCACCTGACACACACCTACCTGCTCCACACCTCCTTCACCTTGGACCCACTTCACTCCTGGCCTGGTGAGAGGAAAAGAGTGGGACAGAGGGAGATAGGGAGAGATTGCGAGGGGGAGATAGGGTAAGGATAGGAAGGAGCGAGAGAGACAGTGCTAATCCTACAAATAGTCCTACAAATAATTTTTCGTATAATAGTTTAATAAAGTTATGAGTATATTATATATATATATGTATATATATATATATATACATATATTTATATATATATTTATATATATATATATATATATATATATATTTATATATATAAATATATATATATATATATATATATATATATATATATATATATATATATATATATATATATATATATATAAAATATATATATATATATATATATATATATATATATATATATATATATATATATATATCGTCTACATCTGT
>OMKY01207451.1:0-11420 GCA_900302395.1 Bregmaceros cantori
GTGTGGATTGCAGTCGAAGATATAAAAAAGATGCAAATAAACCTTGTATCACCATTCTACGCATCTCTTTGAAGAATACGCCACACACTGCGAATCCGGTTGTTTAGCTGGCTGTCCAGCCTGTTTCCAAAGAACCAGCCAGAGTTATTGGAAGTAGAAGGCGGGGGCAGCACACAGCATATGTTTTTTCTTTCATTTTTTTATCATTTTAATGTGCAATGCGTGGACGATGCATTGGTTCTGGCTCGCCAGGCTGCACAGGAGTTTAACTTTCCGCCCAAATTAAAAAATGTTCAGCACCCACCAATATGTTTTGTAATCAGTAACATGAGGGGACTCATAAAAAGTAATTAATTACAGTAACGTGAGTAAATGTAATTCGTTACTTTCCACCACTGACTGGGAGTAGGACTAGAGGTGATTCTAGTGCTCCTTCTGCCGCCGCTACAGCAAGTAATTTAATCTAAAAATGTTAAAAGCAGGGCTTTGAACCGATAACTTTTCCCAATCAGTTTGTTCCGAACAGATACAGAATTATAACGTTGAGTTCCACCAATAAATTGATGTTCCTGAACAGGTTAGAACCAAAAAATATTGTTGCCGGAACGGTTAATTTCGTTCCTGTCAGTTGTTTAATGCTCGGGGCGAACCCACAACTACTCGCTACAGAGACCCGCTGCTGCCCACTGGAAGCGCTCTACAGCCAGCGTCTCGCTGCGTGTCGGGGCGAAACCGCAACGACTCGCTACATCGAGTCCCACAACAATTAATATTTCATCGTAGATTTTATATTTCTTAAGTTATCCCAAATGGCACTCCTTTGAGGAACAAAATAAAACCGGTATTAACCGGTTACTATTATTTTTAAATAAGTTTTCCTGTTCCAGCACATTTCTTAGTTTTTGGTTTTTTCTTTGAACCGGTTCAAAGCCCTGGTTAATAGTATATAATTTTACAAGTTATACTGGCCTGGCAGGCCGGCAGATTTTGTATATATAACAATGTATAATGTATAATATAAAACTATAAATATAAAAAAATGTAAAATATAAAACCAAAAAAATAAATGTAAACAATGTTGGTGGATAGCGATATATTCACGATTGTGATTGAGGTGCAGGCTAGATTTTGTACATTTTTATTTGAGATTGAGATAAAGATATATTATTATAGGTTGACATAGTCATATCTGCTGGTGGCCTCAACTTGAAAATGCCTGGTTAAATACCACTAAGTTACTTCACCAGTAGCTAGTAATCCAACACATTTGCGTCATCTAGCAGTCTAAAAACATGCATTTCCTTCATCATAATCATCATCACTCCCGTAGTCTGTCTGACCGTTGGTGCGCCACTGAAGACTTTGCAGCCATCTCTCTCTGTCCTCGGCCACTCGCATAGTGTCGCTGAGCCTGCACCTTGTCCACTCTTGGATGTAATCTTCCTATAGCTTTCTCTGTCTTCCTCTCCTCCTTCCGCCTGGCACTGTGCCTTGAGGGGTTGCTTTTGATACTCAATGGTATCTCATGACATTTACTTACCATTTTAGTTTGTTTTTTGACTGTGATTAGTAGATCTTCATATGGTCCAATGGCTTTCACTTCTTCGTTGGTGACGTGCTCTCTAAACGAGATGCCAAGGATCCTGCGGAAACATCTCATCTCTGTGGCCTGAATTCTTCTCTCTAGTTTTGCCGTTAGGGTCCATGTCTCACAAGCATACAGAAAGATTGAAATCACCAATGACACTTTGTCTTTGTTAAAACAGCAAGCGGAAATCCATTCCTTATTTTTATGGCCAGCTACACCTGTGGGTTATATATAAATGTAGAATGGATTGGCTCTGGTTCCTCCCTAAACTAATGAATGTCAGTGAAACTATGGCAAAAGCAAACCATGGTAATGTGTCTTAACATTAAGTTTAACTCTTAAACACTACATTTACTGTCCAACATTAGACAACTGATTGCCCCACATTAGGAAGCTGCCAAAAGTGGTTCACATTAGGGCAATCCACCCTATATGCTTCATGAACATATTTTAAGCTTGATTTATTGATGGAATGACGTCACACATGCTTACCTGTGTAGCTGTACAATTTATTGAAATTCACATGCCATAGAAGTCATACAACTGACCCATCAAATCCATGACTATATAAAGGTTTTTTGTAGAACAGGAAGAAGTTGAAATTGGGCGTACATAGATGAACTTGATGAAAAAAAAGGGGAAAAAAAACACCATTATCTTTTGGCATATTTACAACTGGATGAAGTAAAGAACAATTGTTTAGGACACTTTCGCTAGCCAACATTCGAGTCCAGTTTAATCGAACAAGTCATACGGTTTGATAAATTATTAATTATCAAATAATTCAAATCTACACAATCCTATTGCCACATTTTAAAATTAAAGCAAAGAGTTTTTGAACTTTTTGTGTCCGAAATCGCTCCCTAATCCTAATCAGTGCACTATATGGGGTGCACGGTATATTGAAGGGGAGTCTGAATACTCCATGTGCCCTGTATAGTGCACTATATAGGGTGCACTCAAATTATCCCACAATGCACCGCGAAATGTAGTGAGCATTGATGTACCCCAGACCAAGCAATATAACCCATAATGCATTGCGCTGCCACCGACTCTAGTGTCCAAAATCTCGGCCGTTGCTGTTGAGTGCACTATAAGTGAGTGCACTATATAGAGAGTAGGGGATAGTGAGCGAATTCAGACACAGCCACTGATTTTATGAATTCCAGTGATTACTAATTTCACATTTGCTTTTAGTTGAATTCTTTTTCGTAAAGGATTATTATAACTGTACATGCAATCCCTTATTCTAGGCAAAATAAACTGTAGTTTACATATTTTAAAATGTAGTGTTAATGGGCTACATTTACTATTTTTGTAATCTGATTACTACCAGGGTTGTAAAGTAACAGGCTACATGTAATTACATTACAGTAAAAAAAAGATAATCTAGATTAGTTACATTTGCCGGTTATACGGTATAACATTATAATTCTGGTAATGATAATGTTATGTTATGTTGGTGGTTAATGTTAACGTAATAATGATAATGTCACGAGATCTTCATTATCATTATCATCCCTGGCTGATGAACTTCTTAGAGTATTTATTATTATTAGTGTCTAAATTTAAGTATTAAAAAATCATCATAACTAGAACATGTTATATTTATAATTTCAAAGTAATCTGAGAGCAACTGGAAGTAATTCATCACATTACTTTTAAAATATTGTAATGGGATTATTTTACAAATCACAAATTTGTCATGAGTAATTTGTAACTGTAAGTAAGTTACTATTACAACTTTTCGAAAATAGATTTGCTACTTTTTATAGACTACATAAAATACAAAGTCGATACTGTGGTCTACAAGAACTATTAACAATAGGTAATGCAGCCTAATGTAAACATCACTGCATACATGTGACCCGTTGTACAATATGTATATTTACACTAACTAATACTACTTAATTTGTCCTTAATGCTATTAAAAGTACCATATTTTCCGCACCATAAGGCGCACCGGATTATAAAAAGCACCCCCGATGAGCAGTCTTCGGAAGAAAAAAAAACAACATATACAAAGTGCACCGGACTATAAGGCGCACCAAGATAAACAGGACAGATAACCAGGAATCACATTCACAATACCTCTATACGTGTGTGTGTGTGTTTTTAACGCGTAACGCTCAGTGCACGGCCTTATATGTCGGCTCCATTTTTCCTTTAGAAATATTACAAACAGTAATACTATAGTGAAGAATAGCATGTATTACTCCACGGCCTTGCACGCAGTAATACATGAGGTGTCATGCGGCCCTACTCACACATTGCAATGGAGCGCTGACGCTCCCGGGAGATATGTGGAAAAAAATCCACATATAAGGCGCACTGGATTATAAGCCCACCTCATTATTTTATGAAAATTGATGCCTTTAAGGTGCGCCTTATAGTGCGGAAAATACAGTACGTTTGAGTGCATTTCAGAGCCTGTACGTTTTATGGTGACTTACGCAGATATTTGGTTCAGTAGTTTGTAATCTTACTCAAGATGAAATCTGGGTACTTTTGCCATCTCTGTTGATAGTGCATTGTGTCTATTCTGTTCCAGATAGTTCTTAGAAGGTAGAAATGCAAGCCAGAAGTCAGTGCAGTATATTAAGCTATGCTAGATCCCCCTAGTGGTGTTTTGAGATATATATTTGTTATCCATGAAGGCAGCTATTCATAGCGCTACACAAATAATCACGTCGCAATAGCGATTTAATTAATCCCGATCCAACACCTACCGATTACCCCTACTCATTACTAGGCACTGGTACTTCGTGTGTCTGATCAGCAGTAGGAATAGTTGGCTCAGGACTGGGAACATCTTGTGAAGCCTCAGTTGCGGGTGTAAGCTGTTCTTCGGTATTTGGAACTTCTGTGTCATCTGTTGCAATCTCTGGCATAGGAACAGTTTCAGTGGTAGGAACATCTATCTTGTTTTTCACATGTCCTGACATTGGAGTAGATTCAGAGCTCTGAACCTCATCACTTAACACCTCTGGTGTGGAAATTGATTGCTGATTTGTTTCATCTGAAATCTCAGGAATGGTCTCCTGCACCTCTGGAATATTAACGTCTGTGTCACCTGTCAGAGCCTTGGGCGTAGGAACCAAATCAATGTCAATCTCAGCCATTTCTTCCCCAGGTTTCAAAACCTGAATCAGCGGAACAGGTTCGGTTTTTGGAACGTCTACCTCATCTTTTGGAAACTCTGCTGTGGAAATTGATTGTGTCTCAGTGCTAGGAAGTTCTGCATCATCTCCTGGGATCTCTATCCTAGGGGTTGACTCTGCCTCAATAGTAGGAACTACTGGGTCAACTGCCTCAGATTCTGGTGTGGGAACTCGAACCTCTTCTACCTCGTCTGCTGCTGGAATCAATTCAGCACTTGGAACGTCTGCCTCATTTTGTGGAACATCTGGTGAGGACACTGAGGGCGTCTCTGTATTATCAATCCTTACCTGATCTTGAGTGATTCAAATCAACATCAATATTAGGAAGCCCTACCTCATTTTTTGGAAGCTGTGGTGTAAAAATAGATTGGCCCTCAGCAATAGAAATTTCCCCTCCATCCTTTGGGGCCAGTGTCATCGGAATGGACGGCGCTTCAGTGCTAGCAATTCCTGCTTCGTCCAGTGTGGGAACCAATTGACTGGCAATTACAGGCTCATGTATCTTTTCTTCAATCACTTCTGTCGTTGGAATTTCAGACTCAACGCTGGGAATGTCTGTGTCATTATTTGGAGCCTCTGCTCCATCTTGCAGAGCTTCTGCTGTGGGCGTTGAATCCACATCAGCACTCGGTACCTGTATTTCATCTTTTGGAAGCTGTGGAGTTGCACGAGATTGGCCATCAGCACCATCTACCTCCACCTTTGGAACATCTTCCTTTGGAATAGACTGCTCCTCAGTAGTAGCAATTTCTGCCTCTTCTGGTGTGGGAACCGATTGACTGTCAATTACAGGCTCATCTACCTTTTCCACAATCACTTCTGTCGTTGGAATTTCAGACTCAACGCTGGGAATATCTGCATCATTATTTGGAACCTCTGGTATGGAAGTAGACTGGCCCTCTTTCTGTGCCTCATCTTGCAAAGCTTCTGCTGTGAGCGTTGAATCCACGGCAGCACTCAGTACCTGTACCTCATCTTTTGGAAGCTGTGGTGTAGGAGAAGATTGGCCCTTAGCAGTAAACATTTCCGTCTCGTGCTTTGGAACCCCTGTCAGTGAAAGAGGCTGCACCTCAGTAATAGGAATTCCTGCCTCTTCTGGTGTGGGAGCCAATTGACTGTCAATTACAGGCTCATCTACCTTATCTTCAATCACTTCTGTCGTTGGAGTGGATTCAGTGCTGGGAATGTCAGCCCCATCATTTTGAACCTCTGGTATGGAAATATCTTGGCCCTCTGTGCTATGAACCATTGCCTCAGTTTGCAGAATCTCGTTTGCAGGAATGGACTGCACTTCAGTACTGGCAAGCTCAACCGCATTTCCCAAAACCTCTGGGGTGGTGGTGAGTACCTCAGGAACCTCAACCTCACCTTTCAAATCATCAGCCGTTGGAGTAGATTGAACATCTGTACTAATACCCTCTACCTCTGATGTGGGGACAGACTGTACCTCAGTAGTATTAAGTTCTGCATCTGTGATAATAATTGTCGGAATCGGAACATCAACCTCGTCCTTTGAAACCTCTGGCTCCTCGCTAATGACTGCCAACCCTTCTTTAGTATTGATATGTCCACAGGTTTCACTGTCAATGTCTTCTGGCCAAACGGCATCTACCAGGATATGTGGGGGCTGAGGGTCAGCTGCTTGGTCTAACGCTCCCTGAGGGAGCACAGCCTCCTCCGCTGTGGCCACATCTTCTGGAGAGGATGTTGGAGCCAACACTGGAGAGGAACCCTCGGCCCCATCTGATGCTACTGAAGAGCTAGCTGTTTCTGCTACTACATTCTGGCTTGGAGCAGCTGACAGCATTGTAGGCATGAGCCCACTGATCACTGTCTCTTTGACCACAATCTCACCACTGGGTGGCACACCTGCTGATGAGATGATGGGGACGGCTTGCGTCTCACCTGAAGTGACCTTCGCCTGCACAAGTGTGACGACTCCACCAGCACTAGCAGCTTTCAGATTTCCATCTGAGCTGGAAGTCACCAGCGTCACCGCGCCGTCACCACTTTTGGTCACAGCACCAGCAACTTGTGCCTCACTTGAACCAATATTACTCGGAACAAGAGTATAGACGCCGCTGGCACCTGATGCTGTTAGGTTCCCAGGTGGACTGGCAGGAATCAGCACAGTTTCACCGGTACCCTGTGCTGACATGGAACTAAACCCTTGTATTACACTGGAGCCAAGAGTCTTTGGATCAACAAGTCTGTAACTTCCTCCGGAACTTCCAGACATCAACACAGTCGAGTTCAGTTGATTGAGACTGCCGCCAGTCCCTTGCACAAGGATTTGACCTCTGGCACCTGCAGCGTCAGTCAAACTGGAATTGGACTGTACAAGTTTGTAAACGCCACCGCCAGCATCGGATGCTGTGAGATTGCCACCAGCGGGTATAAGCATTGTGGGGCTTCCAGTGGCGCCCTGAGCTGACACGGCACTGAACCCTTGTAAACCACCTGAACTCACGTTAGCGTCTACAAGTGTATAGCCTCCTCCGGAACCTGCAGTCATTATTTTGAAAGTGGGACTGCCAGCAACGGACATTGAACTGTTGGCGCCGCTAAGAATCTGACCTCCGTTAACAAGAATTACACTTTGTCCGCCAAAGGAACCTCCTTGTGCTCCAGCAAGGACCAGATTCTGAGCTTGAGCCTGGCCTAGGGTGATGTACTGAACCTTGGGTGCGGCCAAGAACATCGGCTGCTGCTGCTGCTGCTGCTGCTGTACCACGAGCGACCTGCTGTCTGTGGGAAGTGTGGCAGACTGTACGTGTTTCATGCTGCTGACCTGGGAACCAGACGTAAAGGACGGCGGGCGGACAGTAGACTTGGTGTTCAAGGTCGCCGACTTGGACATTTTAACGCTCTGCGATCTGGCGAGATTAGTGGAGGCAGCACTAGCGGCTTTAATGCTGCTGGTTTTTTGCTTTTGATTCTCAATGGTGCGCATAACTTTCTCTCTCATCTCGGGCTCAGTGGACATGGGTGGCAGCTTCATGTTGGGCATGCAGATCTCAGCCAAGGTTCTGAATTTACCACCCAGGTTCTCCAGGAAGTGCAGATCATTGTCAGGGTCCACAAGACTGCAGCAGCCAATGGAGCCGGCGACGGAGCCCGCCCCTTCGTAGTCGTACATTAGCAGGCTGTCCTTGACTGGGAGAGCGCATCGGGACTTCTGTGAATGAAGTGCACCAGAAAACAGAAGTAAGCGCATGTTTTCCAATAGGGCTGTTGCACGTGATGTCACAGCTTGGCTGCGGCAGACACTTTGGTGGCATCACGGTGAAGTATATGTATATGTACAGTTAAGTGATATATCTTACCAATTCACATCCATTTCTAGTTAGGCTGCCATCTGCTGGCGATTGATAAGATATTACCATGGAACAATCAACAATAGAACACTTGGACAACAGATCATTTTATGCTAAAATCGCTCTCTGCCTGTTTGTCTGACCACGATGATACCACCATAATGTCTGCCGACACCATGCCGCAACGTGATGGTTTGCTAGTTAATTCGAGTCCAATCCCATACAGTCAAATGCTTTCTGGATATGCACCAATAAAAATTACCATGGGGGGGGGGGGCAGAGTGGTTAAACAGCGCCCCCCCAGACTACAGGTCGAGCAGCACCATGGGTTCTCGTACCCTCTCCGGCTTTTCTGCAATGTCTCTCACGGTCTCTTCATCCTTGTTTCTGATTTAATCCTGCCACTATCTCTCTCATTAAAGAATGAAAAACGGCATTTGCGCCCCCAAAAATAAATTAATCATCACAAAAAGTCAACATCAAATTTTAGGCTGTATAGCACATGAGCATAGCCTAAATTGATCCACACCCGACAGCTGAGTTTGGTTGGTACCTGAGAATAGTAGTCATCAAGGAAGTATTCGGGGAGACCGATCTCATCAACGCCCTCCTCTTCAAACATGTCCGTCTGTCTGAAACCAGCGCCAAAGCCTCCGAATCTGCCGTCGATGGGTGACCTGGGACTCAGAGAGCGATGGTCCACCACGTCTCTGGCAGCCCCGTAGCCCTCCGCCGCGCCCGCGGTGACAGCCATTCCGTCCATCCAGTTGTTCTGCTGAAACTGCTCCTGTTCGTAGTGGCTCATCATCTCTCCAGTCACCATCTGGCCAGAGACCACGTTGACGTCTCCCATCTGAATTAAGCCACCGCCGCCGCCGCCAAGGGCTGCGAAGTCACCAGCGCCCCCAGCGATCTGACCGCTGAGCAGAGGAACTCCCTGAAGAACCAAACCAGAGTGTATGCTAGTTAGGTTTAAGCCTGGGGAGGGGCACCCCATCTAAGAATCACACAATGAATTCCTACATTCTCACACAGTCTATTATCTGCACATCCAATTTAAAATTAATTAAGAGGAATTGTGGATGAACAGTGCCATCTACTGTTGAATCGTGGAAATATCCACCACATCCACACAATATATTAGCATTGCAGCTTGCAAATATATGACAGTAAGGTCAGAAGGTTTTTTGGGAAAATGTACATTAGCAGAGATGGGAAGTAACGTATTACATTTACTCTGTTGCAATTTTTGTGTGTACTTTTTTACTTTTGGGTGTACATTTTTCACAAGTTACTTTCTACTTTTACTCGAGTAGATTTGAGGTGAAAAAAAAAAAACTTTTTACTGAGATGTCAGCAATTCTCTACTCGTTACATTAACTTGGCCTTTAGCTACACCTGTTGTGAACTGTTGGCACATATGTTGGCGTCGTATCTCTCTATCTCTCTGTATATTTTGAAAAGAGAATTTGATTTATTTATTTTTGTTACTGAAAGTTTCATTTGATGTGCAAATGTGCGATGTCAGTGATTTGCAAAGTAATAATTCCACTGCCAGTTACCAACTGTGATTCGGCGAAACACCACAATGGTTTGAATTCTGAATTTGCTTAACTTTGTTAATACACACACACGTGCGTGTGTGTGAGAGTGAAATCTGTGTATGTGTGTACACGTGTGGGCAAGCAAAAATACGGCACATGCGTCATAATGTCTTTTAAATTGAGCAAAAGACAGGCTTTTACTAATCCCGTCAGAACGTGCGACAAAATAACACAGACGTCAGGGGGTAATTGTGAATTACCAGAGGTCCCCACGTAATTCAATGGCAGTGCGAATTGGGCTATACATACATGTACCGTGAAATTCTTCCTCCACATTTAACTATATACTAAAGACAATGTATAAGTCGTCGATGAACATCAAAAGGGGCTTCAGTGGAACATGCTTTTAGTGATCAGGGCTATAGTAATCTACCGCTTATATTTGTCAAAAGGCTTGGGACGGAGTCATTCCAATGCAAATGTTCTTATGCTGTTTAAACCAAAGTTCATATTTTTTAATGAATGTAACCCATCTAACCAACGAATCATCCACGCATCACACGCGACTAGAACTTCGTTCTACAACTGTCATGAGCCGCTCGTCCACGGGTGTTCGGGCGTGGACCGCACGAACACAGCTGGTGTTCGTCACACTCGGCTCCGGAGCGGCTCCATGATTGGCTGCTCTCCCCTTCTTAAAGGGGCTTCGGGCGCTGGTCCTATGCAGCGTCCACGTTCTTCCTTGGTTAGTACTTAGGGAGACAGTTTATGTTTTGTATAGCCAGATCTCTCTCTCTCTCTCTCTCTCTCTCTCTACACACTCTGAGCTCTCAGTTTATCTTATTGTTAGCCGCCTAGCTTAGCAGCCATCAAGGTAACCAGAGGCTACTCTCCACTACTGCTGCAGGAATCACCTTCATCTCCACCTCTAGATCCGGCTCACCGGTCCCGGACCAAACCACGGAGATGAGTACTATCTCTAAGACATTTTAGTTTATTACGGACATCTATTCTTCGTATTCAGAGACTCTCGTTGCCTGTGCACTATTGCTTTTGTTTGCCTTTGCACGCTGTGTGCTACAAGTGTTTTGTGTTTGATTCCTGAGTTGCAGAAAACGGATGACGGCATTGGTTGCCATTCAGTCATCCAAACTTTCATTGCATTCCTGACTGAGTCCTTTATTCCTTTATTCTCTTATTCTCGCTGTACGAATCATAACCCTCCCACTTGTACTCCCAAGTGGCGAGTCGGAAGCACAGTTTAAATGGCCTTGTACGACACCCGTGGCCACAGACAAACAAAGGGACAGACACACAACAAATGGACGTCAAAGTAAAACTTACGTCCCGCACTCATACTGTATATGCCCGGGCTGAGTTTGAGCCGGCTCGTAGACAGCTCTGCTGCATATCTGCTCTCTCCTCTCCTCCCCCACTTTCACTGCTGAGCTCTATTCAATAGAATGGTACATGTTCCCAATGTTTATGAACTATATTAATAACAGGGCTTTGAACCGGTTCAAGGAAACCGGAAACGTTATTATTTTTTATGTTCCGGAACAGGAACAGTTATTTAAAAATTAATGGTAACCGGTTAATATCGGTTTTATTTTGTTCCTCAAAGGAGTGTTCTTTGGGATAACTTCAGAAATAAAACAAGAGTATTTATTAAATCTACGATGCAGCAGTGAAGTAGGAATCGTTGCGGGATTCTCTGCAGCGTGTTGTTGTGGGTTTGCCTCAACACGCAACAAGACCTCGGCAGTAGAGCACTACCAGCGGGCCTCTGTAGCGAGTCGCTTTGGGTTCG
>OMKY01207452.1:0-11630 GCA_900302395.1 Bregmaceros cantori
ACGATGGATTGGATGGGCTCTCTTGCTCTCAAAGCATTTCTCTCACTTTGATTTCCGCTCCCCTTCTCTTTTTCTGTCTTCCTCCCCTCTCTCTCTCTCTCTCTCTCTCTCTCTCTCTCTCTCTCTCTCTCTCCCTCTCTCTCTCTCTCTCCCCCACTCTCTCTCTCTCTGCCGTGACTAACCATGAGGTACATTAACAAGGAGTTGTGTATATTGTTTCTCAAGCTCTGTGCGCTTCACGCGGGCCCTTTCCATATCTCTCAAGTTCCATATGTCCTCTATTCTTTTTCCGTTATATAGCGAGGGAGAGAGGGAGAGATATATTCATAACCTCTCTCTGTATTTCTTCCTTTCTCTCTCTGTCTTTGAGAAAAGAACTACAGCAGCCCACTTGTTCTCCATGCAATTGTGTGTTCTAAATCTGAGAACGCATTGGAACATACCAAACCAAATGTAGTTTGCTTAGAGAATAGAGAGTGAAAGGATGGTGTCACAGCAGTTACCCTGGATGTCATGTAGCCACATCTGGTGTGAAGAGACACACACACACATACATATACCTGATTTCAGACTCCCTTTGCAACCAGGATGACCAGGACCCCGGCAGCAAAAAGTGACATCAAACCATGTGATGGCTTGACCTCTATTAGCCTCTGAGCTTTAGGCTGTGTCCAAAATCGCTCCCTATCCCGTACTCCCTACATAAGCCATGACTCCACGGAGAACTCTAATAAACAAACTATTTTGCTTACAAGGGGACACAGCATAATGCACGTGTCTCCACCGAATGGTCTGGACCCCCTAGCCCCCTCCACCGCCCCCCGCCGCGTGGGTGTCGCCGAACTTGTGGCGCCAATTTGTATTTAAATGTACACGCAACTCGCGCACAAGACAGAGGTGGAGAGAAAGAGAAGAAAAAGACGCGTACCATCAGCTGTTCTTGAGGAGAGGGAGATACACAAGCGGCTAACGTGCGAGGGGGCTGCATATTGTGCATGGCGATGGTTGCTGCAAATGCATTTTGTAACGACGTGTGTTTATAACGGCGAACGCACAGGTGATGCGAGAGGGGGAGAGAGAGGGCGAGAGAGACATTGGTTGGGTATTCGAAGCGCCAGCCAGACGAATTCATGAGCAGAATGAAGAGAGACAATTTGTACACAATTTTGTCTGTGGAAAAAGAACCCGCTGGATGGCTCTGTGGTGTAGCGGTTAAGACAGCACCATACGGTGTTCCGCAATGAAATGCATTTTGTAACGACGCGACCTTCCAAAATTCCTACTGACACACACACTGTCACACACTGTCACACAAACACCGACACACACACACGGGCAACCATCCCTGTTCACTGCCGTGGGTGAACTGAAGACGTGCCGCGTACGGGAGCCCCCACTGTGAGGTGCTTTGCGCTGATCAATCAGCGCGCCGTGCATTCGCATTGCCCAATCAGTTCGAAGCAGTGGCTGACCAATTGTGTGAGTGACACGAACAGGACGCCTCGGACTACCACTCGAGCAGGCACAAACATTTCTACATGGTGCCGGCGTCATGGAGACATAATTTAATCGGGTAGTCCCGAACACTCCAGCTCCCTATCGGTGCAGTGGAACCAAGGCTAAAGTGGACTCACTATACAATGAACAGCAAACACTGAGATTTCAGACACTAGGGTAGTAGCGTAATAAGGCTTTTACACTTGTATTTATGTTTTTTTTGTTTTATATGAAAAAATATGTTGAGTTGACTAGTTTAAATGCCTTATATTTACCATCACACTAGAGTCACATCCTTGAAAGTTTCCAGTGTCAACTTTTAATGTTCCCTGAACCTTCGAACACAGAAACCTTGGAATAATTTAATTTGCCTTTTTTGCTCGGTCTGTGTTTGTGCCTTACACCACGCGCACACACCTGCGCACATGCAGACACACAAACAGAGATCACAAAAACAAAGACATGCATGCATCCTCTGTTCCAATGTAATTCCAGTACTGTTGAATTGCATAATGTTGTGATTGTTGAATTGTATAATGTTATAATAATTTTAGGAATCTTGTGTCCGAAATATCAGTCGTTGTGTTGTTCGGCTGTTGAGTGTACTATAAGTGAGTGCACTATATGGGGAATAGGGATTTCAGACACAACCATCAAGTCTGTCCACAATGTAATTTATCCTCAAGAATGAGTGAACAAAATATCTATCCATTTATCTATACCCATGGATTAGATCAATCGAGTATTGATTCTGAAATGTTTTGAGATAAACGCTTATCAATGCAATCATATGGAAAGACAAGGAGTTTCCCCCTAGCTTCTGTAAACAGTTTGTGGAGTGTCTCCTGCCATCATCAGAGTTAATTTGATCGGTCAACAGCTCCCAAGAGAAGAGTTGTTTCAAAGCAAAGCTGGGAGAGAACATCCCATCCGCCGCCCAGCCACCCACGCTGTCACTATGGCAGCCGCCAGATGCAGGCCCTCCTGGGAGCTGTTGACCAGCCGTATTAGCGCTGTCATGATTGTTAGCAGAAAGTGTGGAGAATATTACCTTGTTTTTCACACAAGGCAACCATTATTTCAATAGCTGTGCATGCAAACAAACACAGACATGCTCCCTTTCTCTGTCTCTGTCTGTCTGTCTGTCTGTCTGTCTGTCTGTCTGTCTGTCTGTCTCTCTCTCTCTCTCTCTCTCTCTCTCTCTCTCTCTCTCTCTCTCTCTCTCTCTCTCTCTCAAATCAATCAATCAAATCAATTATGACTTTATTGGCATGGTAATGAGCATCATACATTGCCAAAGCATGCCTATAACAAAGAAATTATATACAGCAAAATGTCAATAAATGAAAAACAAAACAAAATCAAGCCTATATAGATAACATTGTACACATTCTATAGTGCCTGTGACATACATAATAAAGTAATACAATAGTAATTATTGTACTCAGTCTTGTATAAAAAAATACTTTGCCTGGGCGTCTGGAGTAAAAATAATACAGATTTGTTTCAAGCCGTTCATTTCAAGCCAACCTAATCAGTTTTCTCATCAGGTAAAGGAACCGATGAACACCTGTTCACAGAATCCAGTTGGAAGCAAAACCTGGCATGGTTTTTATTGGCAGGGCCGGGCTCAGTCTTGTATTAAAAAGTACTTTTCCCAGCTTCTGGAGTAAAAATCCATGACACAGATTTGTTCCAACCATTTACAAAATCCAGTTGGTCCTAATTAGCACAGCTCTTCAGTCAGGTGCAAGAGCTGATGAGTGACCACACACAGAATCCAGTTGGAAGCAAAACATGGCTTGGCATTTCTTTGAGGCTGTACACACTCTATACAAGTCTAATTCTAATCAACATAACTACATGGTATTATACATTCTATATTATTTTTTTTTTCGAAAACGCAAAACCATTATCACAAACGAGAATGCATTATTAAACATTCCACATTACTGCACATAACAAAATACTTGGGATGTTGCCGACAGCTACATGTGAATATTTGCACACATTACCAAAGCACCATTGTGCCAAGGATTTTTGGACCATTTTGGAAGACGCATGAAATATTCATGTTTCATGAGTCTTTTATTCAGATGTATTAGGACTTTGAAAGCACAGAACGGGTCAACACTAAGGGATTTTCCGTATTTGCACATGAAAAGAGAGATGATATTGAATATGTGGCAGCTGCACTGAAATTGGAAAACATTATGTTTTTTGCAAAGGATGTGTGCTGTCCGGAAAATCCAGCGGACATTTGCAAGTGATTAAAATTCGCCATGACATATCTAATATGTAGGAGTTCCATTAGACTATGAACATATCTATTTTTACAAGAATAAAAAAACCCAAATCATCCAATGTGCACTGATGTCATAGTGGATATTGAGCCAACACAATGTCTTGTTTTAATCTAACTTTTACTATTTTTTACTATTATATCACGGGGTGACATATTTTGCGTCAAATATTGGTGGATTACATCTTTTGTTACAAATTTAGAGGCAAATGTCTCTTCCACAATTTGTCTTCTTTCCTTGATTCTGTTGATAGAAACTGTTTTTTGCCCGTCAACTGCAAAAGTGGACCTTGATTTCTTCATGACGGGGCATGTTTGTTAGGTACACACAATTCCAAGTCGCTTTATTTCTATTCCTTATTTTTCTATGAGGAGACATAAGAAATATTTTGACATTTTGACAGCGGGAAAGCTTCCTATAAAAAACAGCCTGAGCTAAATCAGAAAAAAAAATAGTCAAACTGTTGAATTTTACAAAAGACCTAGGACTCTTGCAGTGCAAAATTGCCCTACATTGGAAGGGGGAAAGTACATGTAAATTTGACAGCAAATCACCCCTAATTTGCTGTCCATTCTCGGCTGGACCCCCGGAGTGGTTGATGTCTGTCTCCGTGGGTGACGAGCCCCAATTGGCAGGTTTTTAGGGTTTGGAAATCTTTGAGGCTCATTCCTGATTGCAAAACATCCTGTATTATTCATCGGAACCACCATTGCCGCAGACTCACCAGCACACCAAAGCTTGTTTACTCCTCGCTCATTTTACTCAGGCCAAAATATGGGAGAAAAACAGAAACATCTTATAAATGTTATGAATGATCTTATGAATGCCCCACACAGTTTTTTTCTGCTGCTGCTGCCGACTTGCTTCACTTTTAGGACCAGACTGGCTTGGCTCATGTCATTTATTCCAGAATTCTGGAAAATAACTTCAAAGGCAACTAGTAATCCGTGACTACACTTCTCAAAACAGTATTGTAGTTTCTTGAAATGCAATAAACACATTTGTAATACATGAAACTTGAATATTGATTAGATCAAATTGGAAGTAGACTATAATAATATTTATATGAATTATATATATATATTAAATTATATATTATTAAAATATAAATAAATATGAAATTCTAGTATGTTGCACTTTTTACGAGTCAAATAGCAGTTGCATATGCAAATTTAAATATTGGATTAATTCTATAATAACATTTACCCAAATTCCGAACACATTTAAATCAGTAGGACATCAATGTGCATCAATGGAACACTAGTCATTCAGCAGTGAAATGTTGTTGTCTATTTACCTCAGCTTGGCCTAAAAAAAAGCAGAAAACACCACACGCCCACCAGCACACAGACACACAGAAACTTAAGCACATATAATATTCGTATATCTATATGGTTCCATAAAACCTTAATATATATGAACTAATATATGAAAAATGTGCAAGCACATCTCCATCTCCGAAATCCCTCCCCCTACAACTCCATCTGACAGAGTGAAATTTTGTTGTTAATTCATTTGTTGTTAATTCATTTTCATATTCAGGCCTTACCAGCTTATGCCGGGTTTCCACCAATGAATGCGCAGCGCAAAAAAACAAATGGGTTGCAGCCATCGGTGCATGCCCTACCACGCAACGCAGCCGACGCACCTGCGCAGTGCGCACGAAATATATAAATTTGATTTTCAACACAGCACAGCACGAGGGGCCGGGGTTTCAGCAGTCGGCCACTGCTGAAAGGATATAGCTGCTGTATAGTGTTGTTGCTGCAGAGAGAAATGTAATGTGTGTGTGTGTGTGTGTGCGTGTGTGCGCGTGCATGTGCACGCACGTGCGTGCCGATCGCACATACACACATGTGCTGCTGGTCGCTGTTGATCGGCAAGTGGCAGAGCTTTTTCTACAGTTAAGATTACAGCCAGGTTCACCCCAGTTGTCGCTAGGGACTTTCTATTACACGTCGATTCTTTGCATGTCTGTGTCCATTTGGCTGCATGGCGGGCGGGAGGCGCGGGGTGAATGTCTGTAGGCTGTTTCGTGATTATTTTGAATATGTTATACACATAGATCTGACCAAGTTCTAGTTAACCTGCTCCATTCGGTGCCCACTGGCTCACGATCTGAAGTTGGCCCCCGGGTGCTGCGCCACGGCTGCCCACCGCTTCTCAGGAATGGTTTAAATATGGAGGAAGAATTTCACTGTAGATGTATGTATAGGAGACTAAATTAAGTACGTAACCTTTATATATTAACAAATAAAGGAGAGCACGCCACCTTGCACGGTTTGAAACACGGGACGGCACCACACACATCATGTTATTATTATTATTATTATTATTATTATTATTATTATTATTCTCTCTCTCTCTTCCTCGGTCTCTCCCTCTCGAGCATCAAAATGTTTTATGTCAAATGTGTCCCGTAGCCTTCAGCACCCTGCGCCCAGCGCACTGCGTACAGGCACACTGTGGAAACACAGCTGAATATGCAGGTGTGCTGATACAATTGCGTTGCGCTATGCTGCGCAGCGCTGCGCATTCCTTGGTGGAAATCCGGCGCTAGACTTGGCTAGCACCACTTAAAAAGACTAACCAACATGTATACATCTCCTTTAGGAGGTTTAGGCTATGTCTGAGTCTGACAGCCAAATTGACGCTCATTCAAGCATACTGTCAATTGATTTGCGTTCAGCTGGTGTCTGTAATTGATGCGGCACTCTCCCTTGTGTTTTTGACTCTCAATTTCAATTTTTCCATGCCCGGCATTTAACGCGCTGTTCATTTCTGTGTATGGAGACTGCACCTTTTCAATTCTCACCTCTCAATTGATAGTGAAATGACGTTGGACGCCAATTCTTGCATTTGACACTGAGAGCTGCAGTGCATTTTGGATAATTAGTCTTACAATAGGCGATGCCGAGTGTCCGTATGAGACGACATGAGACTTGTGTCGGCCCTGGCGTCTATTGGCCATATGTCAACTGGTGGAATTTACACCACGTTGCATGTGCCCAGCGCACTGGGCGGACAAATATAGCGTGTGGCCTCGACTTGGGAATAGGTTGATTCAAACACTTTCTGATTTGATGTTCACACCCCCATTGTCTGTTACAGAAAAACAATGTAAGAGAACGTTTCCATGGATACGGGTCATGTACAAACAATTTAGTAACCCAGAGAGGAGGCAGTAAAGAGGGTTTAACAACCCTTTATTAGCAACTCAAAATCATAGTTCTTTTTTATATGAAGGAGACCCTTTAAGAGTCAACGTGAAGTAAACAGGCTCTAGCTAATGCTTGTCCATGGCGTCGTCATCAGTAACAGTAGTCATCTCATGATCAGTGTCCACCGGGGCTGGACGGGTGGAGGCTCCTGGGGCTGCAGTCGGGAAAGATGGAGCCAGGTGAGCACAACGCCGGGAGCAGAACAGATATCCATTGAGGTCTCTTCAACGTATTGAATTGAAGCAATACACTTTTAACAGCAGAACAGATATCTAGCGAGACTTGGTCAACGTGTAGAGCTGAGACATGACATGCTCAGTCAGGTAGACTGACCTGCTCTGAGATTTTGGGTCCGCAGAACAGAACCTGACACAGTGCTTTGACTGGACTTTAACTGTGCTTGGTGAACAACGCCTATTTGCACTGCACTGTGGTTCCTGTAAGGGTTATGGTGTGGTGGGCCATTTCCACTCTGTCAAAGCAGCCGGCAGCCTTCCCTTGACCGCTGAGAGAAACTGCAAGGAGCCGTCTAATGGCGCGCTCATGGGGGAGCACTCCACTTTGATGGACTATGATGGTCTGCTATTTCTATTTCCCACTATTTGGGCTGGTGCTGTCCCTTTATTTATTGGGGCCATGCCCCAGACAAGGTGAGAAAAGCACAACATTTGGTTTGGCTGCATGTCTCCTACACACTCCCCGGTGTGCTGTGCACTCCACCTAGTGTCCTTGACTTGACCATTTATTGAAGCTTGTTATGTTCAGGAGTTAGAGGTGTCACTCATAGGTTGTTGGGTGATCCACATCAATCATTTATTACTAAATGATTGATGTTACGGAACCCAACCACATTCTACTCATTACACAGCATTTATCTGAACACCATTAAGTAGGTCTGTCAAAACTGAGGAGGAAGGGCATGGTCTTTGACTAATACTGTTATTATTAATTTCACACATTTTATTTTATTATTTTCTATTTTTCTCCACATCCTAGATGTATCCTGTTAATATAATATAATATAATATAATATAATATAATATAATATAATATAATATAATATAATATAATATAATATAATGGGTGGATTGCCCTAATGTGGGCCCTTTTTTGTAGCTTCATAATGTGGGACAGTCAGTTGAACTCAATGTTAGACATTACCATAGTTTGCTTTGACCAGAGATTCACTGACACTCATTAGTTTAGGGAAGAGCATGAGCCACTGGAACTTATGTGTCCCACATTAGGCAGTGGCCCACTTTACGACAATAGAAACAGAATATATCTAGGATGTGGCGAAAAATAATTTGAAAAATGAAAATATATGTGTATACAGTTAGTGTTTAAAGGTACTATGTGAGGATTTATTCCACAATGCCCAAACGTGGAACACTATTGTAGTATTCCAATGGTAATGGAATGGTATGCTACTTCGCCTTGTGCTGTCTTCCCATCCTTTGTGTGTGTATTTTTGCAATATTTGTTGTGCATGTGGGGTTTGACGTAATTTAGAGTTAATATTAAACATATTTCAGTGTTTTTTTCTATGACAATCAGTGGCCACCATTTGTATTGATCAGGAAAGGCTGTGGCTAATATAATGATTCCTACTGGCCAGCTCTGAACCTTATTTATCGCTTCAATATACCAACTCTTTTCTGTAAATGATTCAAATATATTTAATTTGTCATTCAAATTAATACATCTGCTAATCAGTCACGGCACATGCTGTGCCATTAACAACACAGGTTGTTGAAGGCACCAATTTCATCACCTACTCAAACAGTTTGGGAATCTGTAGAAACGCCATGCTGTTTTTCTTCTACAGCGAGTCCATTCCATTGTTGCTACAGTACAGAATTGCCAGCTGCTTCTGTAATTACACTGTCAAGTGAAAAGCCCCAATGCTAATCCTGATAGAATTGCTGGGGAAATAATGATGATGCCAGTAGCTGTACTTTCCCAATGCATGTTTGAACAACCGAAACTTGGTGAAAATAGCTTTCCTGATATTGGCAGGCGGTGGTGTTGGCGGTGATGATTCCACTGCAGTGGAATCAACATAAATAAACACATATTTGTTGCTGTGGTATATGCATTGAATGTGATGATGAGATGACATGCAGTGTGTCATAAAATAAATATTCATGTCACATAAAATAAATATTCACACCTGACACCTGAGCTCCAGTGGCTCTGGCTCCTCCCTAAACTAATAAATATCAGTGGAAGCAAACTACGGTAAACGCAAACTATGGTAATGTGCATGACTTTATGTAAAACTGTTCAACACCACATTTCACTGTACTACATTAACCATCTGACTTTCCCACATTAGGAAGCTGCAAATGGCCTGCATTAGGACAATTCACTCATGTGTTTTATATAGGAAGTCTGGGGAACTCAGCGGCACTAAACGAGCTAACTGAATTATATCAGTGAAATTATTAGTTTTGTAAGGCCTTAGTTTTAAGGTATTTTTGAGGGTCATTCAGACCATATTAAACTTTATTCAGGATTTCCTTGAAAAGGGCGAAGGAGAGGGTGACGGTGATGGAAAGCAAACTAACCACTCTTTGCAAAAAACATATCAGGTTATCAGGGTCCTCATATGGCTGTAAAAAAAGAAAATCCTAACCCATTATCCTCTGCGTGTGTCCCCCCAGCCCCAATGTGTGGCGGTCAGCTGAGGGGTCCCAGCGGGGTGATCACGTCCCCCAACTACCCTGTCCAGTACGACAACAACGCTAACTGTACATGGATCATCACAGCTACTGACAGCAGCAAGGTAATGAGTATGCAAAACTAAACACCTAGTGCCGATGTTCTACATCACACCACCTCCACCCTCGAGAGCACATTTGAGTCTGTGTTCCATTTCGCGTACTTCGCAAAGTGCACTCCACTCTGTGAACTTTGTGCACCCATGAAAAGTGTGTGAGTCTCCAGCAGCAATGTACTGTTCCAAGTGGAAAACCTTGTGGCGAACTAAACGGAAATAGTGGTCTTGCGACCTCATGTCTTCTTCTTCTTTTGTTGTTTAACGGCGAACGACACTTGTCTAGGCAGATCAATATTGCCAACCTCTCATCGCATTATCCGCCCAAATCACCCACTACACTAAGGTAATGTCACATCTCAATTGTGATTCATATTGCATTACAGTCACTGTTTGCTATAAAATAAATGCTATGCAAATGTAAACTCACATTAAGTGTGGATTGCCATAAAGTGCGGGACACCCAAGTTCCAGTGTCTCTGGCTCCTCCCTAAACTAATGAATGTCAGTGAAAGTATGGTAAAAGCAAACTATGGTAATGTGTCTAACTTCAAGTTCAACAGTTCCACCTTAGGCAACTGACTGTCCCACATTAGGAAGCTGAAAAAAAGGGCCGACATTAGGGCAATCCACCTTATATGACGTTGAAGGCGGCACTACAATGCCTTCCATCACCACCACCGAACTACAATGCCACCTCAACCATCACCGGACCTTTGGTCGCCTTTCATTGTTTTGAAACTGCTGCCAGCGTGGCCCCGCCGCTTCCTCTATGTAGTCCAAATGGCGAACACAAAGTGTTCATTGTCCCACACATTGTATTTTGGCCATTTGAAGTACATCACTCTGTTATGAATTTCGATGGTAGTTGATTTACAAGTACCATTAAACATGCAAGATAGGAGTTGAGTGTGTGATGCATGTCAAAGGTGCGTGCTTGGTGTACTGGAATACAATGCCAAATGAGCATTCAGCTCAGAGAGTGTGTTGTGAAAACACTCCTAAATACGCCAGAGATACTGGCTGAGTAACGTGAGTAAGAATTGGACTCACGAGAGATTTTAGCTCTAACAGACGAACCATAAATGCGACTCGATGGGGAACCAGTTATATACACCAGATGGTATCGTACGAGTATATCCGTGGTACAAACTGACCACGACTCGCCGGGTGATATAATCATATGCTAACCGGTCCCCGGAGAGTGGGAACTACGGAATGTTTTGAGTCGCATGCTATGAGTTGCCTGTTAGAAAGCGACGCACGGAACAGACGGGAGACAAGATCGTATTACCACATAAACTCCCGCCTGCCGGCCGAAACCCATAACCGCATGGGGTAGAGGCGGAGTAGTAAACTAGCGATAAGTAAACCAATACTCAGCCTCTTGGTAATCCATGATAATGCCAGCACGTCTAATCGGCATTGACTCGCTGGCTAAATAGGGAAGCCACAGCTGTTAGCATTAGACTACTCTTCTTCGTGGCTTCCGCCCGAGACTGGCGCCCAGCGCCTTACAGGCATAGCGCCCTCTAGCTGCAAGTCTCAGGCCACAGCAAGTGGCGCCGGAGCGCCACCCATGACACCCTCGGCTCGACTTGTGGTCTGCGTGCTCTATAACCACTCCTCCACCCCAATTCTCATTTAAACTGATGCTTCCTACCTGAGAATGACTTAAGCAACAAGCTGGGAGTAGGGATCAGTTATGAATATCAGTTATCGTCTACAACGGCAACTCACAGCACAATGTGAGAAGGTTATGCAGCATTTGGTGTGTATGTACCAGACAACATGTCAAAACCCTGCACAGTTCTCCCTGCATTTGCCATG